>BPUM01000443.1:0-47685 GCA_020521455.1 Prunus kanzakura
GCCAACATGAGGGGGGATGTGACCTGAAAATCGGTTCCCGTACAACGAAACACTCTCCAAGTTAACCAGATTTCCAATGCCATTTGGGATGCTTCCGAATATTTTATTTTCATTTACATGGAAGAACCGAAGAGAAGACAAGTTTGCTACGCATTGAGGTAACATACCACCAAAAGCGTTCATTTGAATTTGCAGTGTTTTTAAACGGGTGGCATTAGTCAAATCGCATAGAAAGTTCAAGTCACCAATTCCCCCACTTCCAAGATGATTGGCACCAAGAATTAAAAATTTAAGACTAATCAAATTTTTCAAAGAAGGGACTTTTCCATGCAGTTGGTTTGCTCCCATTTCAAGGTAAACTAGATTTGAGGCATTAGATATTGAAGCAGGGATAGGTCCACTAAATTTGTTATATTCGATATTAAAGATTTGGAGACTTGGGAAGACAGTGCCTAAGTTTGAGGGCAAAGTCCCTTGGATTTGGTTTTTACTGGCACTGAAGACATTGATAGAAGAGAGATTGAAAAATGAGGGAGGGATCACACCAGATAAGCCATTTAGATCCAATGCAAGGAAACTGAAATTGGTCAGTTGGCCAAAAATATCTGGAATAGTCCCAGTGAAATTATTAACAGATGCAGAAAGAGATTCAAGAGATGATAAGTTTCCAAAAGAGTAAGGCACACTTCCCGTAAGGTGGTTGGAGTGAATGCTAATTTGTCTTAGCTTGGACAAGGTGCCAAGCTCTGCAATTTTTTCCTACCAGAAAATTGGAACCAAGCTTGATTGTGAGGAGTTTAGAGCAACCTGATATATTAGAGGGAATTTCACCGGTTAATGAATTATTTTGCAATTGTAAATCTTCCAATCTTCGCAGACGGCCAATTGCTGGAGGGATTTCATGGCTGAAGCTGTTGTTTTGGAGATGAAGTGCTCTCAAAAAGCTCAAGTTTCCAACATGGGGTGATATAGAGCCTTCAAGTTTCAAGGGACTGGAGGGACAAACTGGTGACCCTCTGGTGACGACGGCCACATGTAACGCCATGCCAACCGCAAAAGCAGTTGGTTTCATTCCATGAAGCCAGGACTCCAAAGGGGTCGCTGGTTATTCTAGCCTTGACTTCAAGCAAGGCTAGTCGATCTGTCTCATTTCCGGGAAGAGCCAAGCAAAGACATATTGTGTGAAAAATGAGAGCATGGATGCAAAAAGATGATAAAAACACAAGAGAAATGGAGTTGTTAAGGCCCATGATATCAGTTTAAGCTCTGTTTCTATAGCAGATTGAGGAGAGGAGACTCCAATTTATAATTGTCAGCAGGATGCAATGCAGACTAACATGCAATCGAGCCTTAACGGGGAGGGACAAAAATAAAAAAACAGTTGAGGAATGGAAAAAGTATATGTGATGGACTTGGAATGGGTCCCTTGTTGAAGAATACCATACAAGTTTAGTTGGAAAAAGTACATGCTGCGATTGTCAATAATTACTGCAAGACTTTGCTTGGATCAATAATTACTGCAAGACTTTGCTTGGATTTCCAATCTCTGTCACATGGCTTCGCATTTAAATTCCTACTTCTCACAATCTCAACCACAAAATTTCTAGAATTTTCATCCAGTCTCGTTCGAAAGAAAAAAAGATCAGAGACTTAAAATTATATTGAAATTAAAAGCGAAAGCTAAATCACCAGTTACAAGTAAAGGAAGCAACACTGTCTCTCAACATTTATGCTTTGATCAAGAGTGAATTTAAATTTAACCAATGTCTCATACATCTGCTTGGTGATCTAAGTGTTGAGAATTGTTTGACACCAGTTCCACATAATAGTGTTCATTCCAAATTTACGCACGTTAATAGATTGATTGTCTCTGTACGTATAAAATATTTCTTTAAAGAAAAATAGTCTCCTAGATACTAATTGATTATAGGACCATGTATTTCTGAACTCTTTAGGTAAGCAGCAGCATGATTATGAACTAGCAAGCCTCACATTTTTCAGAGTAAATCAATTCAAGTCTGCTGGACAACACATTAACTACACTTAACTGATCAAACAAATATGAAAGCCTCTTCATTTCATTTCTGCACTCCTCTGAGACTCTCAAATTTGGATTAGATGCAAAGCAAGAATGTGATTTTTGAAATAAGGAACAATGTGCGTTACAGATAGAAGTATGCTTTTATTCACATATTCTATTCGCTCAAAGTGTCTTTCGTATACGACACGTCTCTGTAAGAGCATCACAAATGTCCAACCGTGCTCTTGGCAACTCCGCAGAACAAGCTACACAAACTTCTAAAATGGCAATCAAGCTTTCTCGAATCTTGATGCAAGCCCTTGTATTACGAGTATTTTCTGTGATCATGACCCCCTCCCCAGTTTCTTGAACCAGAACAGGATCCACAATCTGTTCAACCTGATCAGTCAACGCATTCTTGACAAATTTATGAAGGTTTACACTTCCTTGAAACATCCCATCTGTTGGTCTTTTGCTTGTAAACAATTCCAACAGCAAGATGCCATAACTATACACATCACTTTGTGTCCAGACTTCATTTCCCATATCATACTCTGCATTTACACAATCTAAAATATGAAATAACCGTAATTTCTAAGTGCTCAAAACACAATAATCATGCCTTCAATTTAAACGAAGCTTGAGAGATTTAGGAAATCATTAATTAAAGAGTATTTCCCCCTAATATTTCCCAACCATATGTACGGTCGTATTGTAAAACCCACCAAATATTTCCACCTTCCTTCCCTAGCGTTTGGCCAAAAAAAAACAAATAAAAATAGAAAGTTAAAAATGAAGTGGGAGGAGGAAAAAAATTGATGAACATCAAATCTAGTCTAGTGGTGTGTAGTTCTTCATAGTGCATAATATTTTAAGAAATTCTAATTAAGGACTTTTGTGATGTTTTCATTGATGAACATTATTTTCATATTAGATTAGAACTTGTCAGTTGAATTAGGTTTCTTTTCTTTATTCTCCATAGTTGAAATATACTTACCTCCATTACAATGTAGGGTCCATCATGTAAGTGCTATAAAAAAATTTCGTCGTGTGAGTGATTGAGTGCGTCCAACACTAAATACGTCATAAGATGCTGCATTAAGACAAAATCAAATAAATAAGGGTTTTGAAGTCTAAAGGTTACCGAACTTTGACCCGATTAACATTTTGATCCCTTAATTTTCAAAATCGTTCATGTGGTCCTTCAACGTCAATTTCATTAGGAAAAATGTCTTACTTGGCGGCCATCATATGATGTACGTCTTAAAGAACCTCATGATGCAGTATCTGGAATTTTTGGTAAAGTTTACTACCTTACAAGTTAATCATATTTTCTGTCATAATATCTTACTTGTTTCATTAATAATTTTTTTCTTTGTGGAAGTTTCATTACTAATACTCAGGTGCAATATCTTATAATTTTGAGCATATTAGTTTTATAAATTTGGCTCATTGTTTTATATGTTTATGTGTTTTGGTTCTGTGTGGTGTTAACCATGATTACATCTCTCATTGTCATTTGTATTTTATTTTATGGGAAGTTTTCTACTTTAGTATATTGAAGCCAATATGAGAGAGGGGTCATTTCATGCCACAATGTGTAGGAGGGAGGCCATTTCCACAATAATATACAAGTATTATACACAAAAGTATAATTACTTAGCGTAGGCCCCATTAAATAATGAAGGGGAGATCTTGATTTGATTCTAACTTCAGCATTTTGGCATGATACTCTTAAGAAAGTTTATGAGTTAGTTGAAACTTATGCAATTGATAAAAGGCCGTACCCATTCACAAAGCGATTGGCAAAAGCTGTAAATGAATGCTAGGTTTTTGTAAATAACTTTTCTCTTATTCTGAAAATTTATTTCCATTTTGGTGAATGGTTGTTTAGAGCCAGAGTTATGTGAAAAACAGAGGTGGATTTATGTGCTTGTGAAGCTGCATATATAAAATCAGCTCTAAACCAGTGAGATGATGTCTTGCAATATAGAAATGAGGAAAGAGTGCAATTTATAAGCAGCATGTTGCATAATAACTTTGGACCCACAGAAAACCCATCAAAAGTGTAAACACGACTTTTGAGGTCATACCTTTCTTCTTATGAAGGAATAGGATATTTCTTTGCAAATTAATTAGTTTTGACATGAAGCCATCTGTTTTCAGCTTCCAAAGTCGTGTATGGAAAATACATCATTGTAGATGCTACTAGTCAAATATCGATTGGCTAACTTTTTCAACGTTTGATTTTCTAAGGCCGGCTGCCAAAGAAGAAATTAATCACGAATATTAAAATAAAGGTGGGTAGCTAAAAAATGTAGGCCTCTAACAATACTATCATATATTTGCAAGTCAAAATTTCTGGACTAAATTTTTAGATTTTGTTCCAGTCGTACATGATTTGCAATTAGATGAAAACTTCTCCAATTTCTGACACGTTTGGTTAAAGTTGGAATCCCATTGGTCAAGAAGAGTCAAATGACAGAAAATCTATTGAAGCCAGTTTGCCAAAGTAGTCATCAGCTAGCCATACTTGGTTTCAAGGGCTTCAACCAAGCACATGCATTTAGCTACTACTTTGGTTGGGTTTCAGGTTTTAGAGCCCCAAATTTGCACCATTGGGATGCATTTTTAAGAAGAGTTTGTATATATGGGAGCCTTGTGGTGGTTGAGCCCCAAATAGAGCCCCCATTGGGGATGGCCTAAGGACAAAATTAGAATGACCGAGGGTGGTTCTTATCTGCTTCCTGTGTGCGATACGTGCCATAAGTGCTGGTTTTTCCGCTTTCAAAAAGGTAGTATTGGGAAAAAGGCTGATTTTGAATTGTATCATAGCAGCTCCATACCACAAAATAAAATAAAAATTCCCATTTCTTAGGGTGAAATGGTGTCGAAAAAAATCATTTTTCATTTGAAAAATATATAAAAAAGCAAAGTGCTGTTATTTTTAACTTATTGCATTGAAAAATAACAGCAATACAACAATCATAGTTAATGTTTTTACTCTAATATTCCATACATGTCCCACACAACATTTGCACATCTCTATGGCATTATAACATGCTTTGTTCAAACAGTCTATTTTGTTAAAGATTGTTCCTTATGCGACACATTTCAACCACAGCATCATTAACATCCAACCGTTCACCAGGAAACTCTGCAGAACAAGCAACACCAATTTCTAAAATTGAAATCAAGATTTCCTCAACTTTGATGCGAATCCTTATGCTATCCTCATTAGGAAGATTGTTTGCGCCCATTTCACCTTCCAATATTTCTTGAACAAGAACGGGATCCACAATCTCTACCACCTGTTCAGGTAAGGCTGCCTTGACAAAGTTATGAAGGTTTGAAGTTCCATGAAACATGTCATCTGTCGGCCTTTTTCCTGTAAACATTTCCAACAATAGGATGCCGTAACTATACACATCACCTTGTGTCCAGACTTCATGTCCCATACCATACTCTGCATCACAACAATTCAAAACACACCAAATTGTAATTTATTGTTAAATTCTCAAAAAGGCCTGCTTTTCGTGCTTTAAACTTTTAAAATCAATATGAGAAACTTTATAAGGAATGTTGAAAGAAAGGATTGGTCACCTGGAGGAGCATAGCCAATTGTTCCTTTTACTCCCGTGGAGCTCGAATGATTTCCAGAAGTAGTTTTGTGAAGGAATCTTACTAACCCAAAGTCACCAACATGTCCAACCATATCATCATTAAGAAGAACATTGCTAGGTTTCAAGTCGCAGTGAACTATTGTTGTTTGGCAATGGTGGTGGAGATAATCCAACGCCATAGCTACATCAATAGCAATGTTCAGCCTTTGAGAAAAAGTTAAACTCCTTGGTTTCTCATTTGTGTCACCGATATTCTGGGTCGGGTGCAACCATTCCTCTAAACTCCCATTAGCCATGAACTCATATATTAGCGCCTTGAAATCGTCACCACGATGATTAAATCCCGAACATGCTGAGAGTACCTTCACAACATTGCGGTGTCTAATATTTTTCAAAGCCTCACATTCAGAAGCGAAACTTTTCAAAGCTCCACGATGAACGAGGTTGAGTACCTTGACAGCAACTGTTGTTTCACCCTGCTCAAGAACTCCTTTATAAACGGACCCGAAACTCCCCATACCGATTAAGTTGGTAGAAGAGAATCCATCAGTAGCTTTTAGAAGACTTTGGTAAGACACTGTTAGAAAATTTTCTGAATCGCTTTTAGTATGCTCCTTCCTCCTTTCCCTCCGGGAACAATGAAGGTACAAAAAAACAAGTGCAAAAATGACTCCGAAAACTCCACAGAAGAGAGAGATTATCAATTTCACCGTTAGGCTCAATCCTCCCCTTTTGGAATGTTTGATTTTGCATTTCGGCAATTTAAACTCAAGGATGCCCCCACAAAGTTTAATATTACCTTCGACTGATGTTGCAGTTGCATTCTTGAGAATTCCTTCTACTGGTACCATGCCCTCAAAATTGTTATGAGATAGATTCAAAGACTGCAGAAACACAAAATGTTCCAAGAATTCTGGGATCGTCCCTGACAAGTTGTTCCTTTGGAGATATAATTCTTCAAGACCTCTTAGTGAACTCAAAGAGGATGGAATGGTCCCCTGGAAGAAGTTTCCATCCATCCGTAGAATTTGTAATGTTATGCAACTACCAAGACTTGTCGGAATTTCACCAGATAACTTGTTTTCAGAAACAGATAAATACATCAGATTTATCAAATTTCCTACTTCTTTGGGGATGGAACCAGTGAAATGATTTTGAGATAAATCCAAAACGGTATATGTAGATGATGCAGCAATGACTTCTGGGGGTATTATACCACTAAAATTGTTAGCAGCGAGAGATAAGGTCTCTAATTTGTGACATTCTGCTAAACTTGAAGGGATATTGCCTTCAAGATTGTTGAAAGCTAAATAAAATTTAGCTAATCTACTTAAATTTCCAAAAGAGGATGGAAGATGCCCAGAGAGAGAATTTGAATCCATATCTAACTCATATAATTTCTGAAGCTTGCCTAAATCAGGGGGAATGAGACCTGAAAATCGGTTCCTAGACAGATATAGGATCTCCAAGTTCACCAAATTTCCAATCTCATTTGGGATGCTGCCTGATATTTTATTATCACCAACATATAATTGCAGGAGAGAAGAAGTTAAGTTACCTATGCAGTGTGGTAAAATACCCCCAAATTTGTTTACACTAAAGCTCAATATTCTTAAACCAGTGGAATTAGTCAAACCACAGACAAAGCTCATGTCACTGATTCCCTCACCTCCAAGATTGTTGGCAGCAATAATAATTCGCTCGAGCCTATATAAATTTTGTAAGGAAGGGACTTTTCCATGTAGTTGGTTTTCTGAGATTGCTAGATGAACTAGATTTGAGGCATTAGATATTGAAACAGGAATAGATCCAGTAAATTGGTTAGTATTAAGACCCAAATACTCCAGACTTGGAAAGGCAATACTTAAGTTTGCAGGCAAAGTCCCGTGGAGTTTGTTTATGGACACAGAAAAGAGGCTTAAAGAAGAGAGGTTGAAGATGGAGGGAGGGATCATGCCTGACAAGCTATTTCCATCCAAAGCAAGATATCTAAGATTGGTCTTTTGGCCAAAGATATCTGGAATGCTTCCATTAAAATTATTAAAAGTGGCTGAAAGCCATTCAAGATATGATAAGTTGCTAAAAGAGTAAGGAACTTTTCCAGTAAGGTCGTTGTTGTCAACTGCTATTTTTAATAGCTTTGACAAGGTGCCAAGATCGTCAGGAATTCTCCCTACCAGCAAATTGTAACCAAGATCAACTGTGCGGAGTTGAGAGCAAGCTGATAAGTTGGAGGGAATTTCACCACTAAGTGAATTGTTGGCCAATTGTAAATCATGCAGTCTGCGCAGAAGACGGATTTCTGGAGGGATTTCGTGGCTGAATCTATTGTCCACCAGATGAATCACTCTCAAGAAACTCAAATTCCCAACATGCGGCGATATTGAGCCTGAAAGATTCAAGGAATTCAGGTACAAACCCGTGACCCTCTGGTGGCGGCGACCACATGTGACACCATGCCACTGACAAAAGTGGTTGGTCTCATTCCATGAAGTCAAGACTCCAAAAGGGTCATCAGTTATCCTGGACTTGATTTCAAGCAAGGCCAGCCTATCTGTCTCATTTCTACTGAGTCTCAAACCAACGCATGAGTGAAGAAAAAGAGCATGCAAGCAAAATATACAAGAAAAAAACACAGTTGGAATGAACTTGGAAAGCTTCATGATATATGTGTATGTTTTTGTGAAACTTAATTTGGTAGCTAAACCAGTGAGTGCATATGTGTAGCAACTTCAGGAGAGTATCCAATTTATAAGTAGCTGCTGTTGCATCGTAACTTCTCCACCTAATGAAGACCGTAAGAGCAAGTCCACCCATAAAGGCTAAGGCAAGGGCTGCCACTATTCACGTGAATAGTGGCAGCCTTGCCTTAGTTGGTTCCACCCTTGGAAGGCTAAGACAATGGCAAATACTATTCACATGAGATATGAATAGATAAATTTGTATAGAGTTTTTGATGTGGGAAGTAAACAATATGCCTAGGTATTTATTAAAAAAAATTCTGGAATTTTTGGTTTTTTTTTCTTCTTTTTTTTCCATTTTTTTTCAAATTTTTTTGGTTGCTGACGTCATTATGACATCAGCATTGCATCATCCTGCCCAGGCAAGATCTGCCCGTGGACTTGCCCAGTTTGATGGGACCCACCATTTGCCCGGGCCATTTCTCTCCCGCTGGAGCTCTCTTGGGCTGCCTCAGGGGGCCTTTTGCCCAGTCTTGGCTCAAGGCTGGAGGTGCTCTAAACACATGACTTGGGGGCTCATTTATTAATTCTTTCCAGTGTTTTCGGAGGCCGGCTGGAGAAAATTAATTATGGGCCCAAAATACTTTTAAAAGGCATGCATTTAGAATCAGACAAAACTTCTTGACTTAATTTGCCAGCTTCTTTTTAGACTTTTTCCGAGTCTCCTACTGTGTTTGATGGAAGTTCATTAGAATAATACTACTAGTTTTTGCAGAGCTCGCCACTTGCCATGTCCTTATAGTGAAACGACAAAGAAAGCTCAATTTTGAGCATCACCGTCACGTCTACACCATTAATTGTTATTCAACCAATTTTCAACCAATTTTTTTTTTTTTGGAATTCATTCATAGAATCAAAGTAGCGTACATAAAACCACCCGAAACAGTGGCCTTATTAAAACTTTCCTAAGGGACAAACCTCAAGGTAGGAAAGAGTACCACACATGTCATAGATTAACAAGAGAGTTTGAAACAGTCACGCAGGACCAATGCTAGAGCAAGATCAAATAAAACAGCAAACTAACACATAGACCTTCGACGCAAAGACCTCCGACGAAAACACTACAATAAAATCCAACTGTCATGCTAAAACAACAAACTGAGTTGGTTATGCCTTAAGGTATATGTTATTGAATAACATATTGGACTTTTATTTTTTTCTTTCTATGTTAGATTGAATTAAGATATGATTAATTTGCAGGTTCAAAGTGAACTTAATGGGAAAGACAATAATGGCGTATCAGAAAATTTAAGGTGGCTAGCAGCTAGTCCAAGCATGGCAGTTCCATCATATAAAAGCTATCTTATTAATGGTGTTAAATTTAACACCAATGCATAAGATGATGTGCGAACTGTTCAAAATAGTGGATTTTATTTACTTGTACATACTATGCAAGTTACTAGTGCCAAGGATAAAAACCTGACTCTCCAATATGGGTTTTTATGGTGTCATTCAAGAATTTGGGACATTGACTACCAAAAGTTTAGAATCCCAGTTGTAACATCCCAACCCAAAATAAGACTATTTCATAATTAATTTAATTTAATTTAATGTGAAAGGACAATTTTACCCTCGGGATAGGGGTAAAATGGTCACTCTTTGTTTCGGAGAGAGGTTGGGATGACAAGTAGTATTTTTAGGAAGGTCGTACCGAGACGAGTCCATAGACATACGGTAGGCTTGAATCGGACTTGTAACAAAGAAGATACGACCTAAAAACTCTCGGTGGCACAATCGTAATTAATTCGAAGTTTAATTTTGATAAAAATCAGAAACTCTCCCATTTCTCTCTCTCTCTCTCTCTCTCTCTCTCTCTCTCTCTCTCTCTCCTGTCGCGTGCCCCTTCCCCTTTGCGATTTCTCCTCCAGTCGCCACCCTCCCTCTACGCAGCCATCGTCTCAAGCCATCGCAGCCCACAGCTCCCACCGCCAGCAGCCGCGAAAACTGCCGGAAAACGCAGCAAAACTGCCGGTTTTTGACAGAAACTTCTCCGGCTTCGATCTTCGTCGTCCGGCCACCTTTTCCGGCAAGTACGGTATGAAAATTCATCTACCCTAAACCCTAAACCCTAGAACCGTTGGATCAAACCCAAATTCATATCTGTTGTTCCTTGTATTCCTAGGATCGTGTAGGAATTCGCGGATCGTGAATCGGATCCCAGATGTTCCGATTCAATAACTTAAAGTTTGGGTTTTACGATAACCGTGCGATCGTGCGATCGTGAGCTATCCGACCGTCCGATCTGGACTAAACCGGCAAGACGTATATCCTAGACCTTGTGGAACTCCTAGGAACTTCCAGATCGTAAACTGAGATCGTGGGTCCCGTGGGCCCGGTCGACCTAATTTGGAAAGTTCGACCGCCCGGTTGACCGAGCGTCTTCCGAGACTATTCCAACATTCGAAACCCTTAGTTGGACCTTAGGAACGTCTCGTTCGTCATGCTTACTTGAAACCCGGGAAATTAGGATTTTTTTTAATTTAAAAGTTCTCGTTTGAAGCGTTTGATTTTAATATCGTGTTCGTATTCTGGAATAGGTAATCCGACCACTCATACGCAGCAGGCGGGACCTCACAGGGTCAAGCAGCTTGGGACTACTTGTGAGTGGACTTTGTTTTCAAATAAATAGCATGATTTTATCTTGGAATTTTCATGCATAAGAATTTAAGGATTTATTGAAAGTCAACTTGTACTTTATAGTTGAAACTATTATTTTCGTAAAGTATTTGTGATATACCTGGGTTTTGACATTTTAAGTATCTTGAGTATATACAAATGATATTTGAGAAATTGCTACCTATCTTTGTGGGTTATGTGTGGGGAGTACGGGGTTGTTGTTATGAGATGTGGAAAGATATGAGTTTAGATTGTCGGTTTGAAGTGCTATAAGCACTACCCCGTGTACCTCCCCTGGTTTGGAACTTGATTATGGAAATGTGAGATACTTGGAAATGTCAGGACCCGGGGCATACCTTAACGGGGTGTCGCTGTAGACCCTTAATTGGGTAGTCTGCGCGCGTAGGGCTGTTTACAGGCGTACGGGTCTTGATTCTTCATCCGTACGTGCTGGCTGAGAGTTAGTCCCCCAGTTGGACGGCTCGTACCTAGCCACATTGTCATTTGAGGGCTGTTACATGTGGACTAGTCAACAATCCCCAGTTGGATTGTTTCCCCAGTACAACTAGGTGTGTTATAAATAAATAAATATATATATATATATATATTATATCTCTAATATTATATACATAGATACATATCTATACATATATAACTATTCATTTGTTCTTGTTTCTGAGTGAGGATACTTCCTCGCTCGTCATGCCGTTGGGCACGCATTTCGAGAGTTTAATTTGAGATTTATAAGGAAAGGTTTGGATGGGTTGATTGGTATGTTTCACTATGGATTTCAGATTTAGCACTGGTTTTGAGCAAACTTTATATAAATATTGATATGACAGTTTTGAAGGCATTGGTTTCATGCATGGTTTTCTAAACGGTGGAGTTATATTATTTTGATTTAAATGGAACTAAACTTTGTTTTGTCCACTCACAATTTTCTGTTTTGCGCCCCCCCAGCCAGTAGTGATTGGATCGAGCAGCAGAGCTGAGTCGTGTGCTCCTGAACCGTGAGCTTCAGTACTCTAAGCCTCCGTAGAGCTTCTGTACTCTGTAAATTCGTTAAACTTCCTTTTATGTTTGTTGTTGAATTCTAGTAGATATGCTCTGTTATTGCCCTGTTAGGATTTGAATTGTGAGGCCGGAGGCCATGATTTGTAAACACTATGTTATGTGTAATGCATGCTGGCTGTTGGGTTGTGAATTTTGTGTTTTTAACAGGTTGGAAATTTAGGATATGTTCATTTTACAGGGGAGACTCTGCCAAAATTTTGGTAGAAAGTCTCGGTTCTTAGTAAGTGGGCCCGGCATCTGTAGGATGCCGGAAAATCAAGACGGGGTCCGTCCCGGGTTCCAAGGAGTCCGGGGCGGGTCCTGTCACCAGTCTTCAGCTGTGATTGGATGGATAACGCTTCTGGCCTTGTAGTCGACGAACTTGAATTTATCCTTGTAGATCTGAGTAAAATTGGACATAGGAATGACCAATTTGTTCTGGCTTCTCAAGTCAAACAAGTATTTTTTGTTGACGACCCAATGCATCATAGTTGGTCAGTAGTGTTATCAATGCCTAATAGAGAATATAATGATGTGAGAATTGAGTGTGAGCTATTTACTAGAGGGACGCCAAATATTGACACATTTGATGAACTAGCGGGTGAATTTGGGAGTGAAAATATTAAAAATGGGTGTGAAGATATATGGATTGAATGATGGTTGTAATTTATGACATTAGTTATGACAGGACCCGACCCAAATTCCACTTTGGAATCTGTGTCCAACCCTGTGCATATCCAACACTCAGCAGGTATCGGCACAATTGTCCAAAATACCCCTTCTTGTCCTAGTCCAAAACTACTTTAGGGTTTGACTTCTACTGGAAAACCGGCAAAGTCTCCCCTGAAAAATGGACATTTACCAAATCATTTTCACCTGTAAATATCACAGTTTAATAATTCCCAACTTCAGTACGCATAATGCTAACTCACACAATTTACCAGGGCAATATTAACGTAATCTACGAATTTCTTTCTTACTTTACGAATAGCCACAAATTCCAAAGCATAACTCAACTATTTATTTTGCGGATGTACCTAGGTCCTTACGTACCCTTACTGAGAGATCAAGTCACACGTAGTTCTTTCAACATGAAAGCAATTTTCAACTCACATGTAAGCGAATGAATTAAATATTCCTTCACACTATCCCAAAACCCAAAAGCTTCAAATTCTATCAATCCGCTGAAACTCAAGCAAAAGATATTGATTTCAGAACAAACTTCCACCCGTCACATATGTGCATATACCAATATATATATATACAGAAAAGTAGGAAAACCAGAAAATTATTAAGATAACATTGACCACGTGAAACCTTAATATTAATATCAACGGTTTGAATAAAACATGCTTCCATCTTTCACATGTAAAGAAAACGAACTCATCACTTCAGAAAATAGTTGTGAATTTTATAAAATCTTTAAAACTTAGTGTTGGCACTAAAACTGAACAGATCGAGATGAGTGCAACTTACAAGTGAGATGGACGATCGAGAGATCGATTGAGTGTTTGGATGCAGATTCTTCCTGTCCTCAGATGCTGATCCTGAATGGAAGGAAGCCGAGACCCGTAAGGTCTATGGAACCGGTGTGGAACCAGCCTAAGACCCTGTTTTCTAAGAGCTTTTACTGTTGATAAGATATTAGTATAAAAGTCAAGCTGAAAAGTCTTACCCCTGTATTGTAGTGAAGGGGCTTATTTATAGAGGGCATTTTGTATGCTCTTAGTACTTAATTTCGATGTGGGACTCGTGGGAGGGCCCTACGAGGTTGACACGAGTCTTTAGATATTTCGGGCGGGTGCTTCGAGGTTGATTCTGTGTAATCGGTAAGGGATGCCGATTGTAGACAAGGCTGGGCCTGTAGCAACTGCGTGCAGCTTTGAGACAATGCCATCGGTAGCCGATGCTGATTGTTCGAGGCCTTGGGTACTTGGGTGAGTTTCTCTGATCCACGTGTCGTTGTATGAGTGGAGGGTCAGATATGGTACAAACACTTAGAAAACCCTCAATCCTTGTCTCATACGTCGGAAAACATGTATTAAAACTTTTACCAATAAGTACCAAGATAAAATCATCAATTTTAGTTTAAAACATCTCAAAAGTCAAATACTCTCCACCTAGGCGTACCTCCATTCATAATCCTTCAATTCCACTAATATTCTGTCAATTCCAAGTACCATGTATGTTACAACCTCGCAGAACTCGGGGGACGTGTGATCAGCTTGAGAACGCATATCATCGCAGAACTCGGGGGACGGTAGTCAGCCCAAGAACGCATATCCTAGTAGAACTCGGGGGATGCGTAGTCAGCCCGAGAACGCATATCCTCGCACAACACGACTCAGGCATTCCCGAGTCTCGTGGGGCATTATCATAAATGACTGGGCTATTCCAAAGGCAACTTGGGGGGTACTTTTGTGGTGGTTTGAAAACTATTTTCCGAAACTTATCATAAAATTCCTCTTATTCCACAAATCTACTTACCAAATCTTTTTTCTCAACTTTCCAAAATAAGTTCTTAAATAGATAACCAAAATCCCTTCTTACAACCATAGCAATTCCAACATTCATGTAACACCCCGACCCTGTTTTTATTGTCCATTTAAATTATTTAATTTATTTAATTATGAAATTACAATTTTGCCTTCGGGAGTAGGGTTATTTTGGTCACTTTTTAATCCGATAGGATTTTGGGGAGTTCAATTGCACCATGACGTAGATTGCGTCGATACGAGTTCGTAGACACGTAGTGGGCACAAATCGAAATTGTAACGAAAAAGTTATGATCAACAGAAGTGTAGTGGCACAACCGTAAATATTTCGAAGTCCAATTTTTAAAAACCAGATTTTTCTTCTTCTTCTCTCTCTCTCTCTCTCTCCTCCCTCAAGACCAAAACAGCGCCGGTCCTTTGACCAGCGACAACCACCACGTCCGGCCACCGTTGGCCATGTGACCGATACCAAAACGACCACCGCGACTTCCTCTTCCCGACCCACCCTACCTCCGACGAAATCCGCAGACGCTGTAGCCAGAAATCACGAAAAACAGGCCAAATTTTAAGTAAACTTTCCAGCTGTCACATCCCGGATTGGCTCCGTCGTAGCACGATATTGTCCGCTTTGGGCCCCCCTCTCTGCCCTCACGGCTTTGTTTCTGGGAACTCACGAGCAACTTCCCAGTGGGTCACCCATCCTGGGATTGCTCTAGCCCCAACTCGCTTAACTTCGGAGTTCGCATGGAATCCGAAGCCAGTGAGCTCCCAAAAGACTTGTGCTAGATTGACGTGGGCGTGTACCTATAAGGCACATCACCCCCCTCTCCGTTGGTCGATGTGGGATCTTACACCAGCGTTTGTTTCGACGATTCCGGCCACCATTTTTGTCGATCCAGGTATGCTTTCTCATCCTTTCAACGTGTTCTAGCTGATGGTTGGGTTGATTAGGATTGATTTTGAAGTTTTGAAACCCGTTTTATAACTCAAAGTTTTAGCCGATTTTCGGCTCGAGTTTCCGGCAAGTTCTGGTCACTTTTTGGCCTTGGTCCAATAACGAAAGTTGCTCCACTAGTTATCTTGATCACGTAGATATAAGTGTTATTGGGTGTTTCGAGAAAATTCCACCAGAATTTTCTCAAGACACCCACACGTTGCTGGCTGGTGTGGTGGCGTGTGGGCCATGGTTGGGTGGCCCGTTTGGGCCTGAAGTATTCCCTATGTCGTTCTGAGCATACCACTCGGATTTGAATTTGGTTATTGTTTGATGGTCGATCAGATTTAGGCATATTTGGCGTTATCCGGGTTCGATATGTTCAGACCATTGGATCGACTCCATATTTCTAAATATGTTGATCTAGGTACCACTAGGGTCGTGTAAGAATTCGCGGATCAGGAATCGGAGTCCCGGATGCTCCGATTCAATGACTCAAAGTTTGTATAAAAACAGTGACCGTCTGATCGTGCGATCGTGAGCAATTCGACCGCTCGATCCGAACTAAACTTACAAGACGTGTTTAGTAAACTTTGTTGAACCCGTAGGAACTTTCGGATCGAAAATCGAAGGTCGTGAGCCCCATGGGCCTGGTTGACCAAGTTTGGGCAGTTTGACCCCTTGGTTGACCATGAGTCTTCCGAGGTAGTTTCACCATTCGAGAAGTACTAGAACGACCTTATTAACGAGTCTTGACTGTTATTTGAGTTATGTTGATTATGTTGTGATCCAAAACTTCTAGTCTATAGAACTATGAATTCCTAGTGTATAGGAATAAGGGAACGAGATGAATTTTAAGACAATTAGGGAAACAAAAGGGAGAAGCTAAGGAACTGCTTTGAGTTCTGCTTTCAAAGTTGCTTGATTCATTTCAATGAATAACTTACGTATCTATACAAGGTTTGGTTGCTAAAATTAACTAAACTAAAATAGTAAATTATTTTAAACCATAAAGAATGAATGGCTTAAAATCTCACTCATTTAAAACCATTAACTTTTTATGGTTTATAACAATTCGTTATAAACCATTAGTTTTTATGGTTTAAAATAATTTTATAATATAATATAATATAATTAATTATAATTATATTATATTATGTTTATTTTTGTTGGTAGATCCTCCTGGATCGTGTTGGGATTATGAGATTGTTTTATAGTATCTTATGGAATTTTTGGATATTATTTTGATAATTGAAGTTATGGAATGGATGAGCATGGGATACTTGATTGATGGGTTGTAAAGTGAGTCTTGGGTCTCGGCTATGATTATTAGGAAATGAGTGTACGTTTGTTTTGAAGTGTACTTCGTTCTTCTAATATGAAATTTCATACATAATGAGTTTGATTGAAAATTGATTTAATTTGGGTTAGTGAGGATATGGGATCTCTAAAGGTTAATATTTATCGTTATTATTATTATTATTAAAGTATATGGATTGGGTGATATTGGGTTATTTACGAAAGTCTATTATTGTAATTGTTGAATATAGTATTTTATGGAAATTATGTGTAAACAAGTTTTGATTATTATTTGAATTATTTTTAGGTCTTTATGTAATTGTTGTAATTGTTGAATGCTTAAGGGTTTATTTTCTATACTATGAATAAATGTTTGGGAAAATTGAATTAAGGATTGGAATATTATTTTTATAAGATTTATATAAGGGTTATAAACCTCACCCTCATATGTACTTTCCTTAGCCACTATACCCACAAGTGACGTTGGATTTTCCGACGTGTGGGGTTCCTTGGTTACTGATTTATGGTCACTTTACCACACATGGCATTGGATTTTTTGGCGTTTGGTAAATAACCCGGACACATTTGATATTGGTTGCTTTACCCACATGTGGCGTTGGATTTTCGGGCATGTGGGCTCACTTGGTTTATTTGGACCACGCGTGGCGTTGGATTTTCCGGCGTGTGGTAAAGGATCCGGACATATTCATTACTGTTACTTTACTACACGTGGATTTGGACTCTCCAGCGTGTAGTAAAGTAACGAGGAGAGGAAAATGGTGTAAGATCCCACGTCAACCAACAGAGAGGGGGGTGATGTGCCTTATATGTACATTCCCGCATCCATCTAGCACGAGGTCTTTTGGGAGCTCACTGGCTTCGGAGTCATGGGAACTCCGAAGTTAAGCGAGTTGGGGGCCAGAGCAATCCCAGGATGGGTGACCCACTGGGAAGTTGGTTGTGAGCTCCTAGAAACAAAACCGTGAGGGCCAGAGAGGGGGGGCCCAAAGCGGACAATATCGTGCTACGACGGAGCCGATCCGGGATGTGACAATTTAGTATCAAAGCCACTCTGCCGTGTGGTGCGAGTGTGCCGACGAGGACGTCGGGCCCCTAAGGGGGGTGGATTGTAAGATCCCACATCAACCAACGGAGAGGGGGGTGATGTGCCTTATATGTACATTCCCGCATCCATCTAGCACGAGGCCTTTTGGGAGCTCACTGGCTTCGGAGTCATGGGAACTCCGAAGTTAAGCGAGTTGGGGGCCAGAGCAATCCAGGATGGGTGACCCACTGGGAAGTTGCTTGTGAGCTCTAAGAAACAAAACCGTGAGGGCAGAGAGGGGGGCCCAAAGCGGACAATATTGTGCTAGGGGAGTCGGGTTGTGACAAATGGATTATTATACTATATTGGGAAAAATGAGTAATGTTTAAAGAATTAGGCTTAGCATATTGTGATTTTATTAAGAAGGAAAAGATGATCCTAAAATTAACTTGTTGATATTACTGAAAATAATTGTATGTTATCTAATTCGTGACTATTGATTGAAGAACTACGTGTGGCTTGATCCCTCAGTAAGGGTACGTAGGTAGCTTGTGGTCTCACCCAGGTGCAGCCCCAAGATAAACCATATTTTTGGACTTTAATTTGGTTTGTGGTTGTGACGGGGCAGAAACTTGTTTTAGATTGATGAATGATTGTGGATTGAGTCTTTACAACTACTTATGACTGTGCATGTTGAGGTTTGGGAATTTTAAACTGCGTTTTAATAGGTTAAATCAGTTTTTCAGGGGAGACTCTGCCGAAATTTCGGCAGAAAGTCTCGACCCTCTCCTCCTTTGATTTGGAAGAGAGGCTAGGATGTTAGCAAGCGGGCCCGGCATTGATTGGATGTTGGAAAAACCACAGGATCCATCAAGGATTCTGAGGAATTTGGGGCAGGTCCTGTCAATTCCTTAATTGAATTTGACCATATATAATCTATCAAAACTGTTCTCAACTATATTTAAATATATACCACATAGTCGAGTAAACTAGTATCCATAATTCATCGATTTCAAGCCACCGAGCATATATTTTGTAACATCCCGACCCAAAATAAGTTCATTAATTAATTAATTAATTTAATTTAATTGAATTTCCAATTTTGCCCTCAAAAGGAGGGGTAGTATGGTCATTTCTATCCGGAGGGATTTTGGGGCAGCGAGTGGTGTTTTTAGGAAGGTCGTACCGAGGCGAGTCCGTAGACACGTAGTGGGCTCGATTTGCAGTTGAAATGAAGAAGATACGAGATAAATAATCCCAGTTGCAAAACTGTAAATAAATTGAAATTTAATTTTAATAAAACTCAGAAATGTCTGCCGCGCAAATCTCACGGCCTGGGTTTCCGGGCCGAGGGGATCTGCGTGAAACACGCGGTTTCCTGCTTTTGGACGGGGTGCGTTTGTGCGCGGGCGTGCCAGCACGGTCTACCGTGCGTCGAGATATTTGAGGTGTTTGATAGTGTTTGGATGGTGCGCCTGTCTGAACTCGTCTTCTAATCAAACGATTGTAGCCGAGAGAGGAACTAGTCTCGGCTGTTGGGGTTCACGGCCTGAACTACAAGGCCGTTGAATGGTGGTGTTTGGTGGATTTTGGGGTGGTGCTCCGGCGCGCCACTCGGTGAGCGGCGGTCGTATGATATATGGGGTGAGTGAGCGAACAACAAGGGTGGTGCTCCGGCGCCTTGAAAAACAAGGGTCGTTTGATATATTGATGAATGGATTTTCCTTACAAACTAACACTACTCCTAGAAAAGCATGTAAAGATATTGAAAGTGCATTACAGGAAAATATAAGTTGCTCCGTGGGAGGCTTTTGTTTGGTGTTTGAACCCTTTGAAAGTGGTCCTGAGTCTTGTATTTATAGGTAGAGCTCCTGGAGGGGTAATCGAGGCTGAAAATCTGCATGGTGGAGCCTGATTACGCCAAGTGGGTAGTCTAATCGACATTTGAGATCGTGAAGTATGGTGGTGTGACTCCATGAATCCCGGTGAATCTCGGCCGCCGCCCTGATCGTGGGTTCTGCGCTTCTGGCCGTGGAGACGCATTTATTGCTCTGATAGCCAATTACCTAATCTCTCAAGCTGCAAAGAGCTTTGTGAGAATGTTGGCGTCTAATCACTCTGATCTCTGTCACCAAATCCTGACTCCAATCACTTCCCACCTTCCCTCGCGCATTGAATGCTCATTCTTGGCCAGTGGGTTTGCTGCAATAAACAGAGACCTTGCTTCATTAAATGGAGCGTGGGACCCTGCTGTCACGTGACGATTTGATTTTAATGCTTTTCGCCGTGACCTCGCTCGTTCTCGGCCTCGGCCTATAACCTTGGCCGAGATAACCATGCCTTGGTGATTTTCCTCGTGTTTCTCTGGAAAGCCAATCACCTTGACAAAACGCTGCGTTTCAGCTCGAGGCCGAGAAGAGTTATTCCCCCGGCCAATTCACGGTCGTGATTTATTAAGCACAAACAAGAAATCTCTCTCTCTTTCCCCACTCTCTCTCTCTCTCTCTCTCTCTCTCTCTCTCTCCTCGCGACCTAGCCCCTCCCCTTTGCGATTTTTCTTCAACCGCCACTTCCAGCAGCCACAGCTACTGCCACCGTCGACCACCAGCCTCGAGACCGGACCGGATTGGACCGCCACCTTCCCCTCTTCCCTTTCCGCCTGATCTCCGCCCTTGGAACCGTCGGATTTCGCCGAAAAAAGCTTGGAACCCAGCTAGTTTTGACAGAACTTCACGGCCTTCGATCTCCGCCGTCCGGCCGCCATTTCCGACGAGTGAGGTATGGAAATCCATCTACTCTTCGTGCTCTAGCTACCTGTTGGATAGGTTATGACTGATTTCTAGCTTAAGTAATTCGATTTTGGAATTAGGTTTTGGCCGGTTTTCGAATTTAAATTCCGGCCACTTCCGGCCACTTTTTGGTCATAGCCCAAGAACAAAAGTGACTCCAAATTAGGGGTTTTACCTAGGGTAGGAGTCTTGAGCCATGAATCGAAGTTTTCCGATCGCCTTAACTTTGCTCAAGCCACCCACGCGCTGCCGGCGCGTGGGCTGTAGGGTGAAGTCTCATTTTATCCTAAAATGATCCGTGTGTTGTCACGAGCGCGTACGTGTGCTCGGATCTCAATTTGGATATCGTTTGCACCTCGAACGAATTTGACATATTGTGCGATTTCCGGGTTTGATACGTTTGGACCGTTGGATCAAACCCAAATTCACGTATGTTGTTCTCTGTATTCCTAGGAGCGTGTAGGATTTCGCGAATCGTAAATCGAAGCCCCAGATGTTCCGATTCATTAACTTAAAGTTTGATCGCTCGGTTGATCGAGCGTCTTTCAAGACTTTTCCAGCACTTGAAACCTTTATTTGGACCTTAGGAACGTCATGTTCCTCACGCTTACTTGAAACCCGGGAAACTAGGATTTTAATTTAAAGTCCTCGTTCGAAGCGTTTGATTTTAATATCGTGCTTTTATTCTGAAATAGGTAATCCGACCCCGCATACACAGCAGGCAGGACCCTCTCAGGGTCACGCAACGTGGGACTACTTGTGAGTGGACTTTGTTTTCAAATAAATTGCATGAGTTTTATGATGAAATTTTCTATGCATAAGAATTTAAGGGTTTATAGAAATTCACTTTATACTTTATAGTCGAAACTATTATTTTTATAAAGTATTGGTGATATGTTTGGGTTTTGGACATATTCAAGTATCTTGAATTATATATGTATACTATTTGGGAAAGTACTATATTTGTTGAGTTTGTGTGGGGGTACTTTGGTTTTGGTTATGAGCATAGTATGAAATATCGATAATATCGACGAAATATCGAGGATATTTCGATTTTTTCAAATCACGGATATTTCAGAACATATCCATGTACATATTGTATAAATATAGATAATTGACTAAATAAACATTCTCCAAAGTTTCAATAAAAATTTCCAAGTTTTTCTTACAATTTCCGTGGTTTTTATTCAATTTTATCGATATCGATAATATCCCGATATTTCCATCGAAATTTCCGTGTTTTTGGACTACCGATATTTCCGATATCATCGATATTTTAGACCTTGGTTATGAGGCATGGAAAGATGAGAGAGTCGAAAGTCAGTTGGAGTGCTACCTCCCCTGGATTGGAATTTGATTATGGAAATGTGAGATACTTGGAAATGTCGGGACCCGGGCATACCTTAACGGGGTGTCGTTGTAGACCCTTAATTGGGTAGTCTGCGCGCGTAGGATTGTTTTCAGGCGTACGGGTCTAGATTCTTCGTCCGTACATGCTGGCTGAGAGTTAGTCCCCCAGTTGGACGGCTCGTCCCTAGCCACATGGTCTTTTGGAGGACGGTTTACATGTGGTTAGTCAACAATCCCCTGTTGGATTGTTTCCCCAGTACAACTAGATGTGTCTTATATATATATATAACTATGCATTTGTTCTTATTTCTGAGTGAGGATACTTCCCCACTCGTCGTGCCAATGGGCACGTGTTTCGAGAGTTGATTTGAGTTTATAAGGAAAGGTTTGGACGGGATGATTTGAAAGTTTCTTTATGGATTTCGGATTTACCTTCGGTTTGAGCAAACTATATATATATATATGAATATGATGGATTTAATGCATTGGTTTTGTGCATGGTTTTCTAAACGGTGGGGTTATATTATTTTGGTTTAACTGAAACTAAACTTTGTTTTGTCCACTCACAATTTTCTGTTTTTGCGCCCCACAGCCAGTAGTTGACTGGAATGAGTAGCAGAGCTGTGTCGTGTGCTCCCGAACCGCGAGCTTCTGTACTCTGAGCCTCCGTTGAGCCTCTGTACTTTGTAAATTCATGAACTTCCTTTTCTACTTGTAAATTTTGAATTATGTTAGATATGCTCTGTTATTGCCCTGTTAGGGTTTAAATTGTGAGGTCGGAGGCCTTGGTTTGTAATTACTATGCTCTGTGTAATGCATGCTGGCTATTGGGTTGCAAATAACTGTGTTTTAACAGGTTGAGATTTTGGGGTATGTTCAATTTACAGGGGAGACTCTGCCAAAATTGTGGTAGAAGTCTCGGTTCTTAGTAAGTGGGCCCGGCATCTGTAGGATGCCGGATTATAAGACGGGGTCCGTCCCGGGTTCCGAGGAAATCCAGGGCGGGTCCTGTCATATTTACATATAGACATATAATTAGGCATTTAATTACTTCCTTAATCAAGCCATAACTCAATTAACCAAACCATTCCCAACTCCACACAATTAAACATTATATAATATGCTTGGAAAGTAAAAGCGATTGCACACTACTACAAAAAACGAAATAGACGACGGTGATCCACCGTCGTGTATCATGGTTTACAACCGACGAGAAATCGACCGCCGTCTTTTCACACATGAAATAACGACGGCAAATAACCGACGTGGTTAATATATTATACGTCAGTAAAAACACTTAAACCGACGTAGATTACATACATAAACACATAAAAAGAGACCTTTCGACTATAATAGACGACGGTTTTAGTAAACAACAGACGTTTATATAATGTTAAATGTCAAAAAAAACTACAAAACCGACGTAAATATGGTTATCAACGTCTCTAAATCAACCACAATCGACGTGTAAAACT
The DNA here is from genome assembly GCA_020521455.1 of Prunus kanzakura. Lineage (NCBI taxonomy): Eukaryota > Viridiplantae > Streptophyta > Magnoliopsida > Rosales > Rosaceae > Prunus > Prunus kanzakura. Next base: position 23,441 of record BPUM01000443.1, read on the forward strand.
TAGAAACCGTCGTGGTTAATAAATACTACGTTCACTAAATGAAAAAACTGACGTCTAAAACATATAACATGGCATATATTTAATTGAACTGACGTAAAACCAACAATAACCACGACCCTTTTGGTCACCACAGACGTTGAAAATGATTTTGACGGCTTGAACACAAAAAAAACGACGTGGTTAATATATTACACGTCATAAAAAACTAAAACCGACATCGATTTGATACATAAAAGCATAAAAAGAGACCTTTCGACTATAGTAGACGACGGTTTTAGTAAAAACAGACGTTTAAATAATGTTAAATGTCAAAAACAACTACAAAACCGACGTAAATATAGTTATCAACGTCTCTAAATCAACCACAACCGACGTGTAAAACTTAGAAACCGTCGTGGTTAATAAATACTACGTTCACTAAATGAAAAAACTGACGTCTTAAACATATAACATGGCATATATTTAATTGAACAGACGTAAAAACAATAATAACCACGACCCTTTAGGTCACCACAGACGTTGAAAATGATTTTGACGGCTTGAACACAAAAAAAAACGACGTGGTTAATATATTACACGTCATAAAAAAACTAAAACCGACGTCGATTTGATATATAAAAGCATAAAAAGAGACCTTTCGACTATAGTAGACGACGGTTTTAGTAAAAACAGACGTTTATTTAATGTTAAATGTCAAAAACAACTACAAAACCGACGTAAATATGGTTATCAACGTCTCTAAATCAACCAGAACCGACGTGTAAAACTTAGAAACCGTCGTGGTTAATAAATACTACGTTCACTAAATGAAAAAACTGACGTCTAAAACATATAACATGGCATATATTTAATTGAACGGACGTAAAAACAATAATAACCACGACCCTTTAGGTCACCACAGACGTTAAAAATTATTTTGACGGCTTGAACACCAAAAACACGACGTGGTTAATATATTACACGTCATAAAAAGATTAAAACCGACGTCGATTCGTTACATAAAGCATAAAAAGAGACCTTTCGACTATAATAGACGACGGTTTTAGTTAAAAAAAACAGACGTTTAAATAGTGTTAAATGTCAAAATCAACAACAAAACCGACGTAAATATTACGTTCACTAAACAAAAAAACGGACGTCTAAAACATATAACGTGGCATATATTTACTTGAACTGACGTAAAAACAATAATAACCACGACCCTTTATCTCACCACTGACGTTGAAAATGATTTAGACGGCTTGAACACAGAAAAACTGACGTGGTTAATATATTACACGTCATAAAATAAACTAAAACCGACGTCGATTTGATACATAAAGCATAAAACGAGACCTTTCGACTATAATAGACGACGGTTTTAGTAAAACACAGACGTTTAAATAATTTTAAATGTCAAAAACAACTACAAAGCTTGCGTTGTCATTCCACATCGGTTGTGAAAACCCGACGTTGGTTGTTTGTTAGACGTCTCTTTTGCGATTTTTGTAACTTTACCGTCGTATTTTCAGCTTTAACCGATTATTTTTTAATTTTTGATTTCTCGTGCCCAAAGCTTGCAGAATGAAAATGTGATCGGAATTAAAATGATATACAGAGCTATGAATTAATGTCATACAATTAACTGCATAACTAATGTCATACATTACAACAATCAATCAATCCATATATCTTCACACCCATCTCTAATATTCTCACTCCCAAACTCACCCACTAGGTCATCAAATGTGTCAACATTTGGTATCCCTCTAGAAAATGGCTCACACTCAGTTCTAATATCACCTAGCACATCATCACCAATAACATCATTATATTCTCTATTAGGCATTGATAACACAACCGACCAACCACAATGCATTGGGTCGTCAACATAAAATACTTGTTTGACTTGAGAAGCCATAACAAATTGGTCATTCCTATGTCCAATTTTACTCAGATCTACAAGGGTAAATCCAAGTTCGTCGACTACAAGGCCCGAAGTGTTATCTATCCAATCACACCTCAAGACTGGGATTCTAAACTTTTGGTAGTCAAGATCCCAAATTTCTTGAATAACCCCATAAAAACCCATATTTGAGACAATAGGGTTTTTATCCTTGGCACTAGCAACTTGCATAGTATGTGCAAGTAAATAAACTCCACTATTTTGGACAGTTCGCACATCATCTTGTGCCTTGGTGCTAAATTTGACACCATTAATAAGATAGCTCCTATATGATGGCACTACCATGCTTGGACCAGCTGCTAACCACCTCAAATTTTCTGATATGCCATTATAATCTTCCCCATTAAATTCACTTTGAACCTGCAAATTAAACATATATCTTAATTCAATCTAACATATATATATAGAAAGAAAGAAAATTAAAATAAGTTCAATATGTCATTTAATAACATATATACCTTAAAACGTAGCCATTGAATGAAAGTGCTATTGTGCTTATCTTGTAGCCACTTTGTTCTCTTCCTAAATTTCGGATAAGTGGTCTTGATGTGGATCATATGTTCCCTACAATTGACACGAAAAAAAACACGCATTACGGTCCCTTATATATAAGATAAACATAAGGAGTAATAATATTTAAAATGGCTAGCTACATATATATGAAAAATGAAACTCATACGTACTCGATATAAGGTAGGACTTCCTCCGTATTCTCCAAGACATATAGATGTGCCTGGTTCAATAAGTCCATATCAACTAAGCCCACTGTGCAACCTGATAATGGCTTTGAAACTCCCATATTCTGGCTTGAAGGCACTCCAACTGTACTAACATCAGATAAATGCTCGGTACAAAACTCTACAGCTTCTTCAGCTATATACCGCTCAGCAATGCAACCTTCGGGACGAGTACGATTCTGAACATACCCCTTTAGCACTTTCATATATCTTTCAAACGGATACATCCATCTAAAATATACTGGCCCACATAGACGAACTTCTCTGACAAGATGTACTACTAGATGAACCATGATATCAAAGAATGAAGGGGGAAAGTACTTCTCAAGCAAACACAAAGTAACTACTACATCTTCTTCCAACTTATCTAGCTTGGAAACATCTACCGTCTTTGCACATATAGCATTGAAGAAGAAGCACAATCGAGTTATTGCATACCTTGCAGGCTTCTCCAAAACAGAACGAATTGCCACAGGGAGCAATTGTTGCATCAAGGTATGACAATCATGAGATTTAAGGCCAAGAAGTCTTCAGAAACAAAACTGAACCTACTTTGCTCATCTTCTTCCACATTTCTACTAGCATTGGTAGTCCATTCCCAAGGTTCTCCGTGCCATCTCCAAATCTTATAGCTTTGGTCAATTCCATTAAAGTATAAGTGTTCCCTTATAATTCCAACCCCAAACAATCGAATATTCCCACATTTAACACATGGACAACGAATCTCAGTTGTATTTCCAAGATTTTCTAACGCAAAATTCAAAAATCCTTCCACCCCTAACTCATATGCCTTCGATCTTCTATCCGCATGCATCCATGACTTATCCATCTCACACTCTATCAAATTCATATAAATATATATATATTAAAGTGGAAAGACCAGCAATGAAACACTACCTCATTCAAATAGCAGAGAACAAAATGAAAATTAAATAAAAAACATGGACAAGACGACGGTTTAAAAAAATAATCGTCGTTTAATATACATTCAGACGACGGCATCTATAGTCACCGTCGTCATTAAGATACCCAAACCCAGAAATTTGAACGGTGTTCTGGTAGCCTAAAGACGACGTTTAATGGAGAAACAGTCGTCTTTAGGCTACCAGTTGTGGCTTAAAACGCAGACGACGGGAGTAAATGAACAACCGACGTATAATAAACATTTGGACGACGGTTTGATCCGTCAACCGTCGTCGTAGTTAAAAAAAAAAAACAGCTTAAATCTCCCATCCCCATTCCTTTTCCAAGAACCCATGGCCAAACAAACATAAAAGAACCCAAACAGAGAGCAATTATTACAAGATTGCAAACACCAAAACCCTAATATAGCTACCAACGAAAACATTTATGGATTTAAGAAGAGATTAGGGTTGTACTTACATGGATATTGAGAGAGAGCTGCGAGAGAATATAACAACTGCTTGAGAGAGAGCTTGGAGAATCTACGTACCCAATGCTTTGAGAGAGAGCTGAGAGAATATAACAAAAGCTTGAGAGAGAGCTGAGAGAATTAGGATTAAAGGGACTAGAGTTGTACTTACATGGATATTGAGAGAGAGCTGGGAGAACGAAAACTTTCAGACAAATTTATGTTGAAGAGAGAGAATGAACTATTTGAGGGTTAAAGGGAAATTCTGAAAATTTTAGGTCGCGGTCAAAAATTTTAAAGTATCGCGTTTTTCAACCACGACGGTCAACACTTACACTGACGTCTAATAATTACTTACAACGGCGGTGTTTATAAAATACCGACGTTGTAAACATAAAGGACGTCGCTATTTAATAACCGACGTCGTAAATCGAATTCAATTAGTCTTTGTTAATGTAGTTGACCAAAAACAGCGGGAGAAAACCGGCGTCGTTTCAACAAACCCTAAACCCTAAACCCTAAACCCTAAACCCTAAATTTTAAAATAATTTTAAAAAAATACACAAGTACGAGAAAAATGAACCGAAAATTGCTATGGAATCCTTACAACATTGCCTTCTACAATAGGAGGCTAAAATATGGATTTCATAATTTTGAATTTATGGGCACCAATGGATCACATAAACCTTAGGGTTATGTTATGTAAAGTATAAGGAGCACCATGCTTTGTCTCTAAATTTTTTTGAAGTTTGTTATCATTCGAACTTTGAAAACTAAAATTACATTTTTCAGGCCTTAACGGGCAAGATATTGTCTCAATCAGTGCATAGAATTTGCCAGTATATTTTTCGGATTTTGTTTTGAATATATTATTAATATTAGTAATTAAATACAATAAAAAAATATTTCCAAAATTATATTTTTTAAAGCTTTAGGATAGAGACAATATTTCAATGCTTGGTAGTTTTCAGTTTAATTTTTGGATTTAGTTTTGAATTTAATATGGAATTAAATAAAATATAAAAGTCAATAAAAATTAAATTAAAAATGACCTATCCGACGTTGTATCCCTTTACAACGACGTTAAACTAATAACCTGACGTCCAAACGAATATAAAACGACGTCTTTTTATAACCGACGTTGTTTAAATATACAAAGGCGGATATTTAAGAATATCCGCCTTTGTATAATATTAAGACGTCAATAAGGTTATACGAACCGACGTAGTATATGAGTACAAATTCATTTATACAGGATGAATTAATTATCAACCGTCGTTGTTATTACTATTACACGTCATTTAGTGTATATAACCGACGTTGGTTAAATATACAAAGGCGGATATTTAAGAGTATCCGCCTTTGTATATTATTAAGACGTCGACAAGGTTATACGAACCGACGTAGTATATGAGTACAAATTCATTATACAGAATGAATTAATTATAAACTGTCGTTGTTATGAGTATTACACGTCATTTTAGTGTATATAACCGACGTTGTTCAAATATAGAAAGGCGGATATTTAAGAGTATTCGCCTTTGTATATTATTAAGACGTCGATAAGGTTACACAAACCGACGTAGTATATAAGTACAAAATTCATTTTTCAGGATGAATTAATTATAAACCGTCGTTGTTATGGCTATTACATGTCGTTTTAAAGAATTGCCGTCGATGTTATATTTCCAGTTACTCCAAGACGACCATTGTGTACACGTATGAGACGTGTAAATTAGAATCAGACGTCGGTGTTTGGGAACTAAACAAGTTTTAAAACAAAATTTAATTTTTTTGATTTTTGTTCGCTTGATTACAACAAAATATTTATGTACATTTTAAATAAACTAAATTAAACCTAAACATTGTTCATAAATATTTATCTACATCAATTATCCTTCGGTAATTGCGTGTTCACGAATTCTGCCCATTCATACCTAACTTCGTCAATATCCTCTTGTTTATACTGAAGTTTATCTTTTTTCTTGTCAAACTGCAAAATAAACCAAAAAACCGACGTGTTATAAAGATACAAACGACGGTTATAAACTAAAATATGACATAGTCAAATAAAGAAAGTATATCTAAAATGTTGCGTTTTACCTTCTTCTCGAAATTTAGGTCTGGATCATGAATTATATCTCTCATGAATCGCATCACGTAATAGCCACACTCTACACTTGTTGGTTGTTCAGGAGTGCCGTGTAGATTTTTCCAAATGGCCTGCTGTTTACGTGAATTTTTATTTATATGAATGTTAAACATTTTAATTGACCTGTTACAAGAAAACAAAGGGTGTTAAGGACAAAACAAAAAATTTAAATACAAATAGTAACCGTCGTGGTAAATCAGTCAAAACGAAGGAGTTTTTTAAACCAAGACGTGATATTTTGTTTAAAACGGCGGTAAAAACTAACCGTCGTTGTGTAACGTTATAACGTCGGTAAGAGTAAAACGTCGTATAACAAAAAATTGAGCAGAAAAAATTAAACGTTCTTAAATAAAACCCAAACGACGTGGTAGTTAAATTAAAACGACGTTTTAAAGAAAATACTGACGTGGTAATTAAATTAACACGTCGGTAATAACTTACCGTCGTTATATTTTAATTATAACGTCGGTATTATTAAAAAAAGTCGTTTATTTAAATAATTTATAGGAAAAATCTTAAATCAGAAGAAATCAACTTACGTATTCACTATATTTCTCATGTCGTCGTCAACCATGCGTTTTGGCAGTGAATTCATGTAATAGGAAGTCTCCGTTAATGGTCTCACAATTACCATCACCCAATGACCCCTGCACATAATGATTCATATAGGTTAACCCTGGATTATAAGGGACCAAGAAAAATATTAGAAGCTCAGGAAAATACTTTAAATGGTACTAACCCTGGATTATAAGGGACCAAGAAAAATTGATTCCCATCTGCTGTTTGCAGGCGGTTTGTCAGGTTTTTTATTCGGTCTGATATTGATCCAGATTGAGAGCTGACTAGCCCAGGGTCCACGAGGCCAACAAGGTTTACCATATTTGCCATTTTTAAATAGTCAAATAGGAACCTAAATATATGAAAGTCAATTAAATGAGATTTTAATTTAAAAGAAAATGTAAAACAAAATGGGATTAGGGAGAATTACCTCATGTATACTGATATCACAGTGGTTCCAATCTCAACCATGGAACCAAACTGCAAAACATCTTCAGTGAAGAGGAAGGTATCATGCTCAAAGCCAAACACTTCCTTCGGCATGTGAATTGTTAGAGCCTCGTTACCATTAGGCAACAACTTGGTCTGGAAATGTTGGCATAAGGCTAACAGAGGAGGTGGCATGTCTAGCTTTGAGAGATCCTGTTACAAGAAATAAATAAAGAAATATAAGTTAGTTTGTGTGTGAACTAAAATAAACGACTCTAACTAAACTCAAAAAACCGACGTGGTATATGATATAAACGACGGTTTCTAGTAAATACTGACGTAGGAAAGGTTATACACGTCGGTAAATAGATAACCGTCGTTGTGTTGAATTTATAACGTCGCTATACTATAGAAAGGTCGTCTAATATAAATACAGTTAATGAAATCATGGAATAGACGACGGTTTATAAAAGCGTCGTGGTATTTAACTAAACACGACGTGTCTTGTAAGAAACAGACGTATATACCGTCGTTATTTTAAATTTTAACGTCGGCTATTAAAAGGAGCGAGAAAATAGCAGAGATTTTACCGTGTCCTCTTTCTCTTTTCCAGCAGTATCAGCTTCAGGCTTCGGATCTTCTAATTCCAAAGCTAGGGGTCTGATATTAGTGGCCCCAGAGCAGCTCGCCTTATCAGACATTGGATTTTTTGGGCTTTGACCTTGAGGGGGTAAAATAATTGGAGGAATTGGAGTCCTTGGAGAAATTGGGGTTTGGAGCATCTGGCTGGGATCAAAATTAGGAACTAGTTGACGGATATATGCCAACATAGCCTCCCTCTCTGCTCTGACTGCTTCTATTATAGTTTCCTTTGACTTCGCCTCAATCCTCAAGGTCTCTTCTCTGACTGCCTCCCTCACACTTTCCTTCAATTTGTCACTAAATTTCACTCTCTGCTGTTTCGGCAAATTGAAGAACTGAGTTGGGGTAACGCCAGCACCAGCTCCTCTGACTCTCCCACCATGCTCGGGGGTTCCCAAAGCCAGAGTCAAGATATCATTGCTCCTGGAGACAGTCAGAGTGCCTTCGGAGACTTGCTTTTGCAAATCATCCTAAAAGAGAGAAAGAGAGATTGTTAGAACCTGAGCAGGGTGTATGACAGATACACATACCGACGTTGTAAATTATAAACAACGACGGTTTTTCTTAAATGACTGACGTGGTATTAATTTAAAACGTCTGTATATAAATACCGTCGTTGTTTATACTTTACAACGTCGGTATATAAAAATACGTCGTATATTCAAAATAAAACAGATTAAGACATAAATCAAAGACCGTCGTAGTATTCAAAGTAAGACGACGGATTATTAAACAAACAGACGTAGATGTCCAATTCCATACGGCTGCACAAAATTACCGTCGTTGTATAAGCATTCTAACGTCTAGATAAGATAAAACCGTCGTAAGTTTTAATGAAGAAGTGAAAAAACTCAATTGAAATATGCATTCTTTTCCAGAAATGGTGCACCACAAATTTCAGTGAAATAGACAGAGAGAGGGAGAGTGTGTGCGTGAGTAAACTTAAAACAAAAATGCAGTTCATAGAATAATTTAATCCGTCGTATTAATTCTATCTAGACGTCTACTTTATTCAAAAACCGACGTCCTATTCATTTTTAAACGTCCGTAAATTAAGCCCGTCGTGGTGTTCATTTTATAACGTCGCTTATGTAAAGATAAACGACGTCTATACCAAAATAAAGCACTCTGTTTTTCAAATTTAGAACAGAGTTAGTGAGACTTACGATTATTTTTGCCTTCTCTGCAGCCTTTGGATCAGGATGTTTCCTGTTTTATCTTCTCTTGCTTTCTTCCACAGAACAGCTCGATCGATTTCTTGACCTTCGGGCATGGTTTCTTCCAATTGGTCCGTCAAACCAACGTACCCTTTTCTAGACAACCTATGGTTGTACTCCAATTTCTCCCTCCTCTCCTTCTGCTCAGCATGCTTAGCCTCAAAATCTGGGGTTAACCTTGAAGCTACGAAGGCATCCCATTGCGATTTCTCTATGAACTTATAAAGCGCAGGGGTTTCTTTTAATTTCTCCTTCTCATGTGCCAATGGAAGGATATATTGCTTAGTTACGTTATACTTGAAATCCTTCCATTTTTTGGCGGCAGACGACAAGACCAAGTTCTTGTAACTATCCCCAATAACATAGGACATTTAAACAGCTTCCCAAATCTGCTCCTTCACGTCCTTGGGTAATTGTTTCCATTTCTTGTCCACAAGAGGGACTCTGGTGCGTGCCAAAACACCAATGTAAGACTGCATCTCAACAGCAGCCTTGCCATGTGGTTTGCCATCTTTATTGAACTCAACCACAGGCTTAACCTTCTCAATTTTCCTCTTCACAACACGGCTCATTGTGCTGATACCGCGGCCAGATTTTGTGTCCTCAACAAATGTGGCTGTGCTCGAGTCTTTCTCTGAGGTTGAGGAAAATCTCATCCTCTTCGAGGGTTTGCTTTGAGTTGATTTTTCAACTTCCACTGAACCTGTTTTGGGTTCATCCCCTTGTGCCATTGAACCTGCTTTGGCCTTTGACGCTGCAGCTTCCTTGTTTTGAGATTTCGAAACCATTTTTGATTATCTGCAAGGAAAACAACGTCGGTTAATAAAACTAAACGACGTAATAATACAATACAACGACGGTAATACTAAAAAAGTGACGTCCTATTAAACAGTCTCTTAGACCATGAATGGAAATAAGACGACGGTTTTATATATTTCATGACGTAAATGTGTATAACTACGTCGGTTAGTAATAATAACCGACGTGGTTTACAATTTACAAAACGATTGTTCTTCTCTCACTAGACGACGGTTTTATCTTGTTTACGACGTATTAATTATCACACCATGACGGTTTTTAACCACCGTCGTGCAGTTTGCATTACGGCCGTCGTGGTGTGTCCATTCTATCATCGAAAACAAGACAGAACTGTCGTCTTTTGGCGTCGTGAGAGTATCTACGTATGTATTTAATCAAAACCAGTGTAAGATTTCTTCAATTTGACAGAATCTTGTTTCCAGACAACTACGGCATGCAAATGAAATGTAAAAAAAGGGAAGATAGTGAGAAAAAACCTTTGGCGTGCAAAGAAAAGTTTCCTTCCGACGAAGACGAAGACGAAAATGGTGATTTGGAGATGAAGACGAAGATTCAGACGAAAATGGTGATTTCCCAAAACCTTTGGCTGCTTTTGGGAAATGAGAGGGAAACTACGATACTTTATCGGGAAGAGAAAACCGTAGAATGTTAGGTCAGGTGACGAAAAGTTTATATATTTTCCCAGAGTTCAATACAACGACGTTGTTATTAAAAAACCGCCGTATTATTTAGTTATAACGACGGTATATAATTCATAACGGACGTGGTTATCACAACTGACGAAAGACTTTTGGAATTCCGATGGGGTTATGACGGCGCTTTGTTCCTATGAACAGACGTTGTACTTATAAATTGAACGACTGTGTATTTTAATAAACCGACGTGGTTACTTTGGTGTTCTGAAAACGACGTCGTTCTCTTTTTAATACGCGCCAAATGACTTTTGGATTTCCGATGCAATTATGACAGCGCTTTTTTTATTTTAACGGACGTTGTACTTAGAAATACAACGACCGTGTATTTTACGAAACCGACGTGGTTACTTTGGGGTTCTGAAAACGACGTCGTTCTATTTTTAATACGCGCCAAATGACTTTTGGATTTCCGATGTAGTTATAACGGCGCTTGTTTATCTAAACTGACGTTGATTATTAAAATATGACGTCGCTATGTAAATTAGAACCGACGTTGTACTTCGATAATTTGTTTAAATATGATTTTTTCACACGTTTTTTAACTCTCAGTTTTCAATTAGGGTTGCAGAATGATTCCTCACAAGACCAAGCATGGGTTTGCTACATCCTCCTGTGTAGCAAGGGTGAAACCAGCTTGAGAACCCGCATGGGTGTTCCTGATGCTCGCAGAGACGGACTCAGGTGGTGGCTGTAGCTGGGAGTGGGCTTGAGGTTCAGAATGAGTAGGTGGTGTCTATTCATTCTGAACCTCAAGCCCACTCCCAGCTTCACCCCAAAGGCACAACCCACAACAGGTTCTAAGGCTGGTTCCACCTTGCTACATAGGAGTTTTGAAGTTGATCACTGTGGAAAAGGGGACTACAATGTAACCAGGAATCGAGGAGTGAGGGTTCACACTTTGTTGATTTTGATTTTGATTTTGATTTTGATTTTCAGGAATCGAGGCTGTGCAGGAGCTTGAGAACAAGAGGAAGGAGAGGGCCCAGCTTGCATATGAGAGGAAGAAACAGTTGAACATATATTTGCCACGATGTATTTGCCAAATTTGTGTTCATATATTGTGTAAATATTTAACACGAAGAGATTTGCCTTTTAAGATGAAAATGTTGTTGAGGATTGAGAATTAAATTTTGTTTTGTGTTAAGAAAGATATTACCAAAATAAAAGAAAAATTAATTAATTTTAAAAAGCTATAAACATAAGACGGCGGTTTACAGAGAGGGCAGACGTATAAATTGAAAAAATACGACGGTAATTTGAACTTAGGACGTGGTAAATAAAAACGACAGTAGTGTTGTAGGTACCGTCGTAGTATACTCCAAAATAATAAGTCGGCGGTTTACAGAGAATGCACCGTCGTAGTATACAGACGTTGATTCCACTATATTATACGACGTGGATTAAGAACAGTTGGTCGTGTTTAGTTAGGAGTTAACACGGCAGGTTTTTTGGTGAACTGTCGTCTTTATTTTCTACGTCAGTGTATTCATACCTGCTGTCGTTGTTTTTTGGTCAGATTTTAACTCTGAAGAAATCCTTTTTTAAAAACGACGGTTTTTTATTTGTATGCGTCGTCTTTTAAAAATATTGAACAGTAAATCACTTATCCACGACGGTTTTTTTTTATACCGTCGTCGATTTAAATACAACGACGGTTTTATGTTATGCCGTCGTCTTTTTCTGGTCGTCTTTTTCCATTTTTGTAGTAGTGGCAGTAATTCATTAACATTTAATAAAACTCTTAAAGCATAATACCATTTTAAAACAACACTCCATTTACAGTTACAACTACTAAATGGCCACAACCGAGCCGACACAGCCCACTATCTAAGTCAACTGGGCTCATAGTGCCCACAACCTCAATTTGTTACATGACAATTCCTATTGGCCCACAACCAAAACTTAAACTCATCCTAGAAGTCTCGTCTCACAATCCAACAATCTGTTTGACCCCAATCGCGGAGTTTGACCAATTGGGCCCGTAGGGCCCAACACCTCCGAATTCTGATCCAAACGTTCCTATAAGTCCAACAAGGTCTACTTAACAAGTCCCGAGAGTTTGGTCTCGATCGAGCTGTCGGATCGCACGATCTGATGGTCACCATTTTACGTAAACTTTAAATCATTAATTCGGAGTATCCGGGACTCCAATTCTCAATCCGTGAGTTCCTACACGATCCTAGAGGTACCTAGATCAACACACTTGGAAATGGAGCCGATCCAACGGTCTGAACATATCGAACCCAAATATCACCTCATATGTGTAAACTCGTTCGACTGTCATACGATAACCAAATTTGAATTCGAGTATACCGTCGTGCTCGGGATGACATAGGGAGAATTCTAGGACACAATGGCAGGCCACAGAGTGGCCCACGAGCCACCACAAGCGTTGGCAGCTCGTGGATGGCTTGAGTAAATTCTGGTGATTGGAAAATCTCCAAACCGCCGGTCAAGACCTATACCAAACGATCAAGCACAAATAGGGGATCAACTTTAATAACTGAGCCAGCCTTGAATTTGGCCGGGAAGTGGCTGGAAGATTCTAGGTTTTAGATTGAGTTTCAAAACTTCAAAATCGATCTAATCCAACCCTACCACGCCTCTTTTCTTTTTTCTTTTTTCTTTTTTTCCAAAACCAGTTTTGTTTGTATATTTTTAACAATTTTTGAAATTCCCAATATACCCTTTTAATCTTCAGACCTTTTTAAGTTCGTTACAACTCGGAATTGAGCGTGCCGCGTGTCTACAAACTCATTTCGACGAGCGCAACGCAACGGTGTAACTCAATTCCCCAAATTCTTTCCCAAACAAAAACTGACTAAAGTGACCCGACTCCCAATGGCAAAATGGTAATTTCACAATCAAATCATTTAAATAAATTAAATAGATTAAATATATGATTAAAATTGGGTCGGGGTGTCGCAAGTTATGCCCTAAATGGCTTTATATGACATTAATTTTGTAATAAATTATAATGTATGCATTATTTTTTTTACTTTCATTATGCGAGTTTTGGGCACGACACTTTCAATACTAAAAATACTGGGATGCTGCCGCAAAGTTTGCAATTTGGCAATCGAAACTCAGGGATGCCGCCGCAAAGTTTACTGTTTCCTTTGACCGATGTGGCAGTGGCATTTCTGAAAACTCCTTTGATTGGTACCATGCCCTCAAAATTGTTATATGATAAATCCAAAGATTCTAAAAATTTAAAATCCTCCAAGAACTATGGAATCCTGCCTGAGAAATTGTTGCGAGAGAGATTTAAATCTTCAATACCATTTAGCGAACGTAGAGATGATGGAATTGTCCCTTGGAAGAAGTTTCCTTGCACGTTTAGATGTTCTGTTTTTATACAGCTACTTAGACTTGTTGGAATTTCACCAAATAGCATGTTTTGAGACACATCTAAAAACTCCAGATTTAGTAAACTTCCTACTTCTTTGGGAAGCAAACCGGTCAATTGATTTTGAGATAAGTCCAACTCAGATAATGAAGAGAGGCCAAAGACTCCTTGGGGAATGGTACCGGTGAAATTATTCTCAGGCGGAATTAAGGCCGCCAAACTGTGACACTCAGATAAAGTTGTAGGGATATGGCCTTGAATGCTATTGGAACAAATAGTAATTTAAACAATTGACTTAAATTTCCAAAAGTGGATGGAATATTCCCTGAGAAGGAGTTAAATGCGGACACGCCACTACTAGCAATTGAGAAAATGTAATATAGAAGTGAAAATCCATAACCTATGACCGGCTTACGATCGGCCTGCCCAACACAAATTATAGAAATCAAAGCAAAAGGCCCAAATGAAGCCAACAATTACAAGATAATCCACTAGCATGGCCCCCAAATAATGTAGGGAACATTCACCAAAAAAGAAAGAAAAACTCTTTTATTTAATCAAGCAGACCTCTCAGATCTTACTTTAGACAGTAATGAAATTCTGGATACAAAGGAAACAGTATTACGTACGCTCTATTGGCATATTCTATTTGCTCGAAGTTTGTTTCTTATTCGGCACATTTCAGCCACAGCGTCAGTAATATCCAACCGCTCTCTAGGCAACTCTGCAGAGCAAGCAACACCAATTTCTAAAACTGAAATCCAGCTCTCTTCAATTTTGATGTGAGCCCTTGTGCTATCCTCATTAAGACGATTGTTTGCACTGCTCATCTCCCTGTCTACTTTTTCTTGAACAAGAACCGGATCCACAATTTCTATCACTTGGTCAGGCAGAGCTTCCTTGACAAAGCCATGAAGGTTTGAAGTTCCTTGAAACATGTCGTCGGTTGGTCTTTTTCCTGTAAACATTTCCAACAGGAGGATGCCATAACTGTAAACATCACCTTGTGTCCACACTTCATGTCCCATACCATACTCTGCATTTGCACAATTCAAAACACAATATTCTAATTTATATTTAATTAAGTGCCCACAGCTCTACTTCCATGTTTCAAACTACTAAAAAATATGTAGTATAGAAGAAAAACAATTCAAAACTGAAAAAGGGAAGTATTTATTTACCTGGAGGAGTATAACCAATTGTTCCCTTTACACCAATGGAGCTTGATTGATAACCAGAAGAGTTTTCAACCGGCTTGATTAGGAATCTTGCCAAGCCGAAGTCCCCTACATGTCCAACCATATCCTCATCGAGAAGAATATTGCTAGGTTTGAGGTCGCAGTGAACTATTGGCGTCTCACAATGATGATGGAGATAATCCAATGCCATCGCAACGTCGATAACAATGTTCAACCTCTCACAAAATGTTAAGCTCCTTGGTCTCTCATTTATCTCACCAATTTTTTGCGTTGGATGCAGCCATTCATCCAAGCTCCCATTAACCATGAACTCATAAATTAAAGCCTTGAAATCATTACCCTGATAATCTGAACCCGAACATGCCGAGAGTACCTTCACAAGATTACGGTGTCTAATATTTTTCAAGGCCTCACACTCAGCAGTGAAACTTTTATAAGCTCCGCGGTGGACCAGGTTGAGTACCTTGATGGCAATTGTTGTTTCAGCTCTCTCAAGTACTCCTTTATAAACAGACCCAAAACCGCCCGTACCAATCAAGTTGGCAGAGGAAAATCCATCAGTAGCTTTCAGAAGACTTTGGTAAGACACGGTGAGAAATTTTTCTGAATCACTTGAAGTGGGATCCTTTTTCGCCCTCCGAGAGTAACGGAAGTACAAAAAGGTTAGTGTGAAAGTGACTCCAAGAACCGCACAAACTAGAGAGATTATCAATTTCATGGTTCGGCTCAATCCTCTCTTGTTAGAGTGTTGCAGTTTGCATTTTGGCAATTGAAACTCCGGTATGCCCCCGCAAAGTTTACTATTTCCTCTAACTGATGTGGCAGTTGCATTCTTGAAAACTCCTTTGATAGGCACCATGCCCTCAAAATTGTTGTCAGATAGATTCAAAAGTTGCAAAACTTGGAAACGCTCCAAGAATTCCGGAATCATGCCTGACAAGTTGTTGCCAGATAGGTCTAATGCTCCAATACCTCTCAGTGAACCCAAAGATGATGGAATTGTGCCTTGGAAAAAGTTTCCTTGGAGGTCTAGAGATTCTATTTTGATGCAACTACCAAGGCTTGCAGGAATTTCACCAGATAACATGTTTTGAGAAACATTTAAATACTCCAGATTTATCAAATTTCCTAATTCTCTGGGAAGAGAACCAGTCAAACGATTTTGAGATAAATCCAAATCAAGATAAGAGGAGTGAGCAATGATTTGTGGGGGAATGATACCGCTGAGATTGTTGTCCTGAAGAAATAAGAGTTTTAAATTGCGACAACCGACAAAACTTGAAGGGATATTGGCTTGGAGGTTGTTGCTATATAAATTTAATTCGCCTAATTGACTTAAATTTCCAAAAGTTGATGGAATATTTCCAGAGAGAGAGTTGGAAGCAATATCTATTTCATACAAGTTCTGAAGCTTTCCTATATCAAGGGGTATGTGACCTGAAAATCGGTTCTCAGACATCCATACGCTCTCCAAGTTACGCAGATTTCCAATCGCATTTGGGATGCTTCCAGTTATTTTATTTGTACTGACATGGAAGAGAAAAAGAGACGAAGACAAGTTTGCTATGCATTGAGGTAGCATTCCCCCAAAATTGTTTGTATCAATTAGCAGTCGTTGTAAACGGGTGGCATTAGTCAAATCACAGAGAAAGCCCAAGTCGCCACCAATTTCCCCACTTCCAAGATTGTTGTAAGCAAGATTTAAGGTGTCAAGATGTTTTAAATTTTTCAAAGAAGGGACCTCTCCTATAAAATTGTTTGTTTCCATCCAAAGACTATTTAACTTTGAGGCATTACGAATAGAAACTGGAATTGTTCCACTAAATTGATTATTGCCAACGGAAAGATACTCAAGACTTGGGAAGAGAAAACCTAAGTTTGGAGGTAAAGTTCCGTGGATATGGTTTACTGAAACAGCAAGGACTGTAATAGAAGAGAGATTGAGGAGTGAGGGAGGGATCACGCCAGACAAATTATTGTAATCCAAACCAAGCATTTTAAAATGAGTGAGTTGACCAAAAATATCTGGAATACTACCATAGAAATTGTTAGATGATGCTCCGACCCATTCAAGAGATGATAAATTGGCAAAGGTGTAGGGAATACTTCCTGTGAGTTTGTTTAAGTCAACTGTAATTGTTCTTAGCTTTGACAAAGTGCCAAGCTCTGCAGGAAGCCTCCCTTCCAGAAAATTCCCACCAAAAGCAATTCTGGAGAGTCCAGAGCAACGCGATAAGTTAGAGGGAATTTCACCGCTCAGTGAATTGTTCTGCCACAATATATCTTGCAACCTGGACAGGCGACCGATTTCTGGAGGAATTCCGTGGCTCAAGTAATTGTTGTCGAGATAAATTCCTCTCAGAAAACTCATATTCCCAACATGTGGTGACAGAGAGCCTGAAAGTTTCAAGAACTTCAGGTCCAAAACCGTGACCCTCTTGTGACGACGACCACACGTGACACCACGCCAATTGCAAAAATGGTTGGTTTCATTCCATGAAGTCAAGGCTCCAAGAGGATCATTGGTGATACTTGCCTTGATTTCAAGCAAGGCCAGTCGATCTGTCTCATTTCCACTCAGCCTCAAAGCAAGGCATGAGTGAAGAATGAGGACATGCAGAATGCAAAAATATGAGACAAACAGAACTGATATGAGCTTCTCAAACCCCATAATATTTAATTTTCTGAAACTTCGGCTACAAATGGTTGCTTGCTACCTGTTATTATTAAGGAGGTTGATGCATATATAATACAACTTTGGACTCATTCACACGACTCATTTTCAACTAGTCATCAGTGACAATACGGCATGGTTTGTACTGGGCAGAGAGGATTTTTCAGTCATTGTCCGACAGAGATGCCCACGTGTTGATTGGACCCATTGATGAATGTGTAGCTAGTTCGTATTAAAATTTAATGTTTGATATTTGACGTCTCCCTTGGAGATGCTCTTAGATGGCAAAAGGTAAGGTTGAGGTTTTGCTTTAGCCAACAACAAATATTGTATAACAATTGACTTAAATTTTAGGAAGACTTCTTAATGCATGAAACCGGTCTATTTTCGTTTGAAATATATAATTGGTTGAGACTGTTTGAGCCTTATCGGGGAGGCTAAGGCCATCAGGGTAGCTCTGCAGTTTGCGTGGATAAGGGGGTCAGAGAATTGATTTGGAAACTGACTCACAGCTCTTGGTACACATATATCTGGGGTTTGGCCAGACAGCTGGCAAAAGGAGAGATTTTACTAGGATATGGTCCCCTTGTTGGCCTTTCAATATTCTTGCTGCAGATGTTAATGTTTTGGTTCGTATTTGAATTGGTCGTTCTCTTATAGACTGTTTGAGTTATGGATTCATTCCCCTAGACTTTGTATGTACAGTATACTGGATACTGCTTGCCTCTTTCGCTATAAGGAGATACTCCTCCTTTCTGCGAATCACAATTTGACACATATACAAAAATAATTTATCAAAATTGTACAAAAAGATAAACTTATGCACACATGTCACACTACTATTGACAAGAATGTAGGAGCTCCTACTTATATGGTAAGGAGGGAAGTATTTTCCTTGTATATATACTACTCTATAATTTGACAGCTTTGAATTGTTCAAATTCTACTGGCCCCACTAGTGCTGGAAATTTTGTACAAAAGATTTTATTCAAGTGTTAAGGAATGGGTGACTCAAAAAACAACAAAAAAATTGTTAAAGGAACGGAAAAAGTATGGGAGTTTCACTAAAACACCCAAAATGGGGGCTGAAATTATAAAAAAACCCAACACCCAAAACACTTTATAAACACACCCAAAACCCATCATTACACACACTCAAAGCCTATTTATAAACACACCCAAAAAATATGCAATTGTTGATTGTGGGGTTGATTTTGGGTGTGTTTCTATGTTTAAATAGTATTTGGGTTTTTTTATAAATATATGTCTAGAATTGGGTTTATTTATAAATATCTAAAAATGTATATGTCATTGACTTGGAATGAGTCAACTATATTTGTCACCAGACATGTATGGATAGAAAGATGGCTCTGCAATTGTCAATAATTACTGTATGAGTTGCAACTTACAAGTTAAGTTGGAAAAAGTACATGCTGCAAGACTTTGCCTTAGTAATTTGGATTTCCAATATCTGTTACATTGCTTTGCATTTAGATTCCTAGTTCTCACATAATCTCAACCACAAAATTTTCAGATTTTTCTTCCCGTCTCATTCAAAAGAAAAAAGATCAGGGGCTTAAAATTATATTGAAATTAAAAGCGAAAGCTAAATCACCACTTCAAGTAAAGGAAGCAACACTGTTAGCAACCAGTCTCTCATCATTTATGCTTTGATCCAGTGTGAATTTAAATTTAACCAATGTCTCACACATCTGCTTGGTGAAAGTGTTGAGAATTGTTTGACACCAGCTCCACATAATAGTGTTCATTCCAAATTTAAAATTGACCAATGTCTCATGCATATGCTCTCTGTATCAAACATTTACTAACTCTTTTGGTAAGTAGCAGCATGAATAATGAACTAGCAAGCCTCACATTTTTCAGGGTAAATCAATTCAAGTCTGCTGGACAAGGAATTGACTATACATTATTGATTAAAAAAAACATACGAAAGCCTTCATCTCATTTCTGCACACCTCTCAAACTCCCAAATTGATATTAGGCGGAAATCAATAATGTGGCTGTTGAAATAAGGAAACAATGTGTGTTACATGCTATCGAGCATATAGACAGTATGCTTTTATTCACAAGTTCTACTCAGCTCAAAGTTTGCTTCGTATCCGACACATCTCTGCCAGAGCATCACGAATGTCCAACCGTTCTCTTGGCAACTCTGCAGAACAAGCAACACCAACTTCTAAAATGGCAATCAAGCTTTCTTGAATATTGATGAAAGCCCTTGTACTATCTCCATTAAGATTATTGTCTGTGCTAATGATCCCTTCCCCTCTTTCTTCAACCAGAACAGGATCCACAATCTGTTCAACCTGATAAGGCAAAGCAGTCTTGACAAAATTATGAAGGTTTACACTTCCTTGAAATATCTCATCTGTCGGCCTTTTTCTCGTGAACAATTCCAGCAGTAGGATACCATAACTATACACATCACCTTGTGTCCAGACTTCATTTCCCATACCATACTCTGCATTTACACAATCTAAAACATCAGATAAATTCTAAGTGCTCAAAACACAATATTCATGTTCAAACAATTAAGTTAAACGAATCATGAGAGATTTGGGAAATCATTAATTAAAGAGTATTCACCTGGAGGAGTGTAACCAATTGTTCCTTTTACTCCAAGGGAACTTGACTGATTACCAGAACAGCTATCAGGAAGTTTCAGGAGGAATCTTACCAACCCAAAGTCGCCAACATGTCCGATCATATCATCGTTGAGAAGAACATTGCTTGGCTTGAGGTCGCAGTGAACTATTGGCGTTTCACATTGATGATGGAGATAATCCAATGCCATAGCAACATCGATAGCAATGTTCAACCTCTGAGAAAAAGTTAGACTCCTCGGGCTTTCATTTGTCTCATCAACTGTGGGAGCTTGATGCAACCACTCGTCTAAGCTCCCATTAACCATGTACTCATAAATTAAGGCCTTGAAGTCATGACCATGATAATCAACACCAGAACAGGCAGAGATTACCTTCACAAGATTACGGTGTCTAATGTTTTTCAAGGCCTCACACTCAGCGCTGAAACTTTTTGAAGCTCCAGGATGAACAAGGTTGAGTACCTTGACAGCAATTGTTGTTTCACCTTGGTCAAGTGATCCTTTGTACACGGATCCAAAACTGCCCGCACCAATCAAATTGGAAGAGGAGAATCCGTCGGTAGCTTTTAGAAGACTTTGGTAAGATAACCGTAGAAATTTTTCTGAACCACTAGAGCTATCATCCTTTATGTCCCTCCTTACACAACAATGGTACAAAAAAGTAAATGCAAAAGTTCCTCCAAGAAGAGCACAACCAATAGAGATTATGAATTTCAAGGTTAGGCTTAATCCTCCCTTTTTCGGTTGTTTGGATTTGCATTTTGGCAAATGAAACTCAAGTGGGCCCCCGCAAAGATTACTGTTTCCTCTAACTGATGTGGCAGTTGCATTTGTAAAAACTCCTTTGGTTGGCACCATGCCCTCAAAATTATTATCCGACAGATTCAAAGATTGGAGAAGTTGAAAGCTCACCAAGAACTCTGGAATCTTTCCAGACAAGTTGTTGCGAGAAAGGTTTAATTCTTGAATACCTCTTAGAGAAGCCAAAGACAATGGAATTGTTTCTTGGAAGAAGTTTCCTTGCATGTGTAGTTTTTCTACTTTTATGCAGCCACCAAGACCTGATGGAATTTTACCAGAAAACATATTTTCGGAAATATCTAAATACTCAAGATTTATAAGTTTTCCTACTTCCTGAGGAAAGGGACCGGTGAAACGATTTCGAGATAAATCCAAAAAAATATATGAAGATGACAGACCGATGATTTTTGGGGAAATGATACCGCTGAGATTGTTTCTTGGAACAGACAAGATTTCCAAATTGGGACAGTCTGCTAAACTTAAAGGTATATTTCCTTGAAGGTTATTGTCATCCAAATATAATTTAGTTAATTGACTTAAGTTTCCGAAAGAGGAAGGAATTTCACCAGAAAGAGAGTTTATAGCTAAATCTAATTGATATAAGTTTTGAAGCTTGCCTAGATCAGGAGGGATTTCACCAGAAAATTGGTTCATAGACAGATATAGGCTCAACAAGTTAACTAAATTTCCAATCCCATTTGGGAGTCTTCCTACTAATTTATTGTCACTTACGTAGAACCGTGCAAGAGAAGAAGACAAGTTTGCTGTGCATTCAGGTAAGACACCCCCAAAATTGTTCATATTAATGCCTAGGTGTTTTAAATTGGTGGCTCTAGTCAAATCACAGATAAAGCTCAAGTCATTAAGTCCCCCACTTCCTAGATTGTTGGAGGTTAGAGAAAATCTCTCAAGCTTATGCAAATTTGCCAAAGATGGGACTTTACCATGTAGGCTGTTTCCTTGCATTCCTAGATGACCTAGACTTGAGGCATTAGATATTGATACTGGGATAGTTCCACTAAATTGGTTAGAAGCAATATCAAAATACTGGAGACTTGGAGAAAAAATACCTAAGTTTGAGGGAAAAGTACCTTGGATTTCATTTAGTTGCAGAGAAAATCTTATGAGAGAAGACAGATTGAAGATGGAGGGTGGAATCATACCGGACAGAGAATTGTCCGCGAATCGAATCTCTGTTAATTTCGTCAGCTGGCTGAAAATATCTGGAATGCTCCCATTCAAATAATTGGAAGATGCAGAAAGCACCTCAAGAGTTGATAAGTTTCTGAAAGAGTATGGGACACTTCCTCTGATGTTGTTGTAGCGAATTACAAGTATTCTTAGCTTTGACAAGGTGCCAAGCTCTTCAGGAATTCTTCCTACCAGCGAATTGTGACCGAGATCAATTTGGAGTAGTTGTGAGCAAGCTGACAAGTTGGAGGGAATTTCACCACCAAGTGAATTATTGTTCAATAGTAAATCTTGCAATCTGTGCAGACGACTGATTTCCGGTGGGATTTCATGGCTGAAGCTGTTGTTTTGGAGATTAAGGACTCTCAGAAAACTCAGATTCCCGACATGTGGTGATATGGATCCTGTAAGGTTCAAGGACTCCAGGTTCAGCCCCGTGATCCTCTGGTGACGACGACCACACGTGACACCCCGCCAATGGCAAAACTGGACAGTTTCGTTCCATGAAGCCATGACTCCTGAAGGGTCATCAGTTATACTATCCTTGATTTGAAGCAAGGCCAGAATATCCGTCTCATCACTTTCAGTACTCAGGGAAAAAGAAAGACATGAGTTAAGAATAACAGCATGCATGCACAAAGATGAGAAAAACACAACTGAGAATGAGGGAAAGAACTTGTAAATCCCCATCAACTTTAAATTTGGCTAAGCAGTGGTTGCCTTGTTTAGCAGCTTGATGACAATCCAATTTATAAGCAGAGCCACTCGGAATTCAATACTGTTCAGCCATGCGTGTCTACATGCAATCTGATTATATCCACATTTAAAAATGGGCTCAAGTTGCAAACTTTTAGTCTGTCAAAGTTGACAGTCCACTTGAGGATAAGCAGCAAATGGCATGCTTATCTTTGCGTGTGAGCACAGTGTGAATACGATGACGTTTGGATCGCCCATACAAAATCATTCAATGGTTCTACGAGGTGCCCATGTCCGTGATGTTATGTGTTTGGAGTTTTTTGGGATTAAAAAACGCTTGCTGAAACAGAAAAATCCATCAAACCAAGCAACCATCCATAGTATAACGTAAACCAGAGTAGCAAATCTTGGGGCTATACCTATACTTCAACTTGGGATGCATCCATACCTATACTTCAACTTCGGACTAATGGGTTTCTTTTTTTCTTTTTTTATTCTCTTTTAGAAAAACTGTCGTCTTTATAGTACATAGACGACGATTTAGCGTAAAACCATCGTAGTTTATCACTCAAAAAATGGCGGTTGATTTAACGACGGTTTTCAAAACAAAAAAACAATGGTTTTTTCCCGTCGTCTATTTCAATTTTTGTAGTAGTGACAAATGGTTGCTTCCTCCACCGCACAGCAGCCATCTCCCCCATTGACAATAACTTAGCTTTCATTGTCAATTCCACTCATTTCCTCAACTTTGCCAGGAATCATATCTTCCGTTACCCAAACCCACCAACTTGGTTCTTCATGGTCAACATTGATGAGAATTTCAGTTGCCTCCAAATCACTTCCTAAAAAACAAACATGTATTTTAAACAAAGCCCAATGCTTTAATGATTATATGGGCAAAATTAAAACAATTAAAATACCTGTGGCCACCTTGAAAGGAAATTGATTTTAGATTCCTGCTTTAGAGCTCTGATTCGCGTCAAGAAGTTGATTGAATCCACAGTAGTTTCTCAGTTGCCCATTCTCTTCTCACAGAGCCTACATTTCTTCGTCAGTGGTGGACGCAGAGGCGGTAGTTTTGAGGCTTGGGTTTTTGGGGATGAATCTAGGCAATGGGGTGGGGCTAGGGATTGGGGTCGGGGA
>BPUM01000444.1:0-51282 GCA_020521455.1 Prunus kanzakura
AAAAAAACGAAATAGACGACGGTAATCCACCGTCGTGTATCATGGTTTACAACCGACGAGAAATCGACCGCCGTCTTTTCATACATGAAATAACGACGGCAAATAACCAACGTAGTTAATATAGTACACGTCAGTGAAATACTAAAACCGACGTAGATTTCATACATAAAAGCTTAAAAAGGGCCCTTTCGACTATAATAGACGACGGTTTTAGTAAACACAGACGTTGAAATAATGTTAAATGTCAAAAACAACTACAAAACCGACGTAAATATGCTTATCAACGTCTCTAAATACACACAAACCGACGTGTAAAACTTAGAAACCGTCTTGGTTAATAAATACTACGTTCACTAAATGAAAAAACTGACGTCTTAAACATATAACATGGCATATATTTAATTGAACAGACGTAAAAACAACAATAACCACGACCCTTTATATCACCACAAACGTTGAAAATGATTTTGACGGCTTGAACACAAAAAAAACGACGTGGTTAATATAGTACACGTCACAAAAGAACTAAAACCGACGTCGATTTGGTACATATACGCATAAAAAAGAGACCTTTCGACTATAATAGACGACGGTTGTATTAAAACACAGACGTTTAAATAATTTTAAATGTCAAAAACAACTATAAAACCGACGTAAATAGTTTTATCAACGTCTCTAAATTAAATAAAACCGACGTGTCACACTTAGAAAGCGCCGTGGTTAATAAATACTACGTTCACTAAATGAAAAAACTGACGTCTTAAACATATAACATGGCATATATTTACTTAAACAGACGTAAAAACAACAATAACCACGACCCTTTATATCACCACAGACGTTGAAAATGATTTTGACGGCTTGAACACAAAAAAAAACGACGTGGTTAATATAGTACACGTCACAAAAGAACTAAAACCGACGTAGATTTGGTACATAAACGCATAAAAAAGAGACCTTTCGACTATAATAGACGACGTTTGTATTAAAACACAGACGTTTAAATAATTTTAAATGTAAAAAACAACTATAAAACCGACGTAAATAGTTTTATCAACGTCTCTAAATTAAATAAAACCGACGTGTCAAACTTAGAAAGCGCCGTGGTTAATAAATACTACGTTCACTAAATGAAAAAAACTGACGTCTTAAACATATAACATGGCATATATTTACTTGAACAGACGTAAAAACAACAATAACCACGACCCTTTATATCACCACAGACGTTGAAAATGATTTTGACGGCTTGAACACAAAACAAACGACGTGGTTAATATAGTACACGTCACAAAAGAACTAAAACCGACGTCGATTTGGTACATAAAAGCATAAAAAAGAGACCTTTCGACTATAATAGACGACGGTTGAAATGAATTCTAATTAACCGACGTGTTTTCTTTTTAAAATGGCGGTATTTAATGCTTATTTGCGTTGTCATTCCACGTCGGTTGTGAAAACCCGACGTTGGTTGTTTTTAAAGACGTCTCGTTTTGCGATATTTGTAACTTGACCGTCGTATTTTCAGCTTTAACCGATTATTTTTTAATTTTTGATTCGTTGTGCCCAAAGCTTGCAGAATGAAAATGTGATCGGAATTAAAATGATATACAGAGCTATGAATTAATGTCATACAATTAACTGCATAACTAATGTCATACATTACAACAATCAATCAATCCATATATCTTCACACCCATCTCTAATGTTCTCACTCCCAAACTCACCCACTAGGTCATCAAATGTGTCAACATTTGGTATCCCTCTAGAAAATGGCTCACACTCAATTCTAATATCACCTAGCACATCATCACCAATAACATCATTATATTCTCTATTAGGCATTGATAACACTACCGACCAACCACGATGCATTGGGTCGTCAACATAAAATACTTGTTTGACTTGAGAAGCCATAACAAATTGGTCATTCCTATGTCCAATTTTACTCAGATCTACAAGGGTAAATCCAAGTTCGTCGACTACAAGGCCCGAAGTGTTATCTATCCAATCACACCTCAAGACTGGGATTCTAAACTTTTGGTAGTCAAGATCCCAAATTTCTTGAATAACCCCATAAAAACCCATATTGGAGACAATAGGGTTTTTATCCTTGGCACTAGCAACTTGCATAGTATGTGCAAGTAAATAAACTCCACTATTTTGGACAGTTCGCACATCATCTTGTGCCTTGGTGCTAAATTTGACACCATTAATAAGATAGCTCCTATATGATGGCACTACCATGCTTGGACCAGCTGCTAACCATCTCAAATTTTCTGATATGCCATTATAATCTTCCCCATTAAATTCACTTTGAACCTACAAATTAAACATATATATTAATTCAATCTAACATATATATAGAAAGAAAGAAAATTAAAATAATTAATTGAATATGTCATTCAATAACATATATACCTTAACACGTAGCCATTGAATGAAAGTGCTATTGTGCTTATCTTGTAGCCACTTTGTTCTCTTTCTAAATTTCGGATAAGTGGTCTTGATGTGGATCATATGTTCCCTACAATTGACACGAAAAAAACACGCATTACGGTCCCTTATATATAAGATAAATATAAGGAGTAATAATATTTAACATGGCTACATATATATGAAAAATTAAACTCATACGTACTCGATATAAGGTAGGACTTCCTCCGTATTCTCCAAGACATATAGATGTGCCTGGTTCAACAAGTCCATATCAACTAAGCTCACTGTGCAACCTGATAATGGCTTTGAAACTCCCATATTCTGGCTTGAAGGCACTCCAACTGTACTAACATCAGATAAATGCTCGGTACAAAACTCTACAGCTTCTTCAGCTATATACCGCTCAGCAATGCAACCTTCGGGACGAGTACGATTCTGAACATACCCCTTTAGCACTTTCATATATCTTTCAAACGGATACATCCATCTAAAATATACTGGCCCACATAGACGAACTTCTCTGACAAGATGTACTACTAGATGAACCATGATATCAAAGAATGAAGGGGGAAAGTACTTCTCAAGCAAACATAAAGTAACTACTACATCTTCTTCCAACTTATCTAGCTTGGAAACATCTACCGTCTTTGCACATAAAGCATTGAAGAAGAAGCACAATCGAGTTATTGCATACCTTGCAGGCTTCTCCAAAACAGAACGAATTGCCACAGGGAGCAATTGTTGCATCAAGGTATGACAATCATGAGATTTAAGGCCAAGAAGTCTTGAATCTTTTAAAGATACAAGATTTTTTATATTTGAAGAATAACCTTCAGGAACCTTCATACCATAAAAAGAATTGCAAACCGCTCTCTTCTCTGCTCTTGACAAATTCCAAGGCCCTGGAGGCAAGCGAGTACGTCTTTCTCCATACTCGGGTTGCAAATCAATTTTTACCCCCATGTTCAATAAGTCTAACCGAGCAGCAATCCCATCTTTATTTTTTCCAGGGATCTCTAGCAATGTACCAATGATACTATCGCAAACATTCTTCTCAATGTGCATAACATCTAAGGCATGCCTCACAGGGAGGTATTTCCAATACTCGAGATCAAAGAATTTTGATTTCTTCTTCCAACAAACTCTGTCACCATCATTCTCACCAACACTTCCCCCATTTTTCGAGCCCCATATGTAATTAATATCTTCAACCATATGCAGCACTTCTTCTCCTGTTAATGGCTCAGGGGGCATGCCATATTCAGGTTTCCCATTAAAAGCTGCACGTTGCCTCCTATATGGATGATTGATTGGTAACCACTTTCTATGCCCAATGTAACAAATTTTGTGGCCATTTTTCAACCTGTGACTAGGTGTATCATCGCCGCATATTGGACAAGCTTTATATCCTT
The DNA here is from genome assembly GCA_020521455.1 of Prunus kanzakura. Taxonomy (NCBI): domain Eukaryota; kingdom Viridiplantae; phylum Streptophyta; class Magnoliopsida; order Rosales; family Rosaceae; genus Prunus; species Prunus kanzakura. The sequence goes on from BPUM01000444.1 coordinate 3,852, forward strand.
TAACAACACAACCATATAAGTTTTCATAAGCGGGAAAATCATTAATTGTCCACAGTAATGCAGCTCTGAGTGTAAAGTATTCTCCTATGTGGGCATCATACACTCCTCTAATCTCATCCCACAGAGATTTCAAATCATCAATCAAAGGCTCTAAGTAGACGTCTATATCATTTCCGGGCTGTTTAGGACCGGAAATCAGTATAGTCAACATCATGAACTTCCGCTTCATGCATAGCCATGGTGGGAGATTATATGTAACTAACATAACTGGCCAACAACTGTATCTGCTACTTAAAGAACTGTGGGGATTGAATCCATCAGATGAGAGAGCCAATCTCAAGTTTCTTGGCTCATTACCAAAGTCGGGCCATTTTTCATCAACAAGTTTCCAAGACGGGGAATCAGCTGGATGAGACATATAACCGTCAACTGATTTTCTTGCAGCATGCCAAGTCAAACTCTTAGCTGTCTTATGTGATTGAAACATCCTTTTAAACCTTGGAATTGGAGGAAAATACCACACCACCTTCGCTGCCACACCTTCTTTCAAGAACCCATCCTTGGTTTCCTTCCACCTTGAGATACCACAAGTAGGACAATTAGTTGCATTCTCATACTCCTTCCGATACAAAATGCAGTCATTGGAACATGCGTGGATTTTCTCATAACTCATCCTTAAAGCAGACAAAGTCTTTTTTGCCTCGTACATAGAGGAAGGTAGTGTATTTCCTTCTGGAAGAAATTCTCCTTGAAGTATCAATAATTCTGTAAAGCAAACATCACTCATCCCATGTTTTGCTTTCAAATTATATAACTTCACCAAAGCCGACAACTTCGTGTACTTACTGCAACCAGGGTACAAGGGTTCATCGCCATCCCCAATCACATTGGCAAACTCATAAGGATCAGATCCAATATTGGCAAAATCATTATCATCCATCCCTAATTCTTCAGAAACATAACTAAACCTACTTTGCTCATCTTCTTCCACATTTCTACTAGCATTGGTAGTCCATTCCCAAGGTTCTCCGTGCCATCTCCAAATCTTATAGCTTTGGTCAATTCCATTAAAGTATAAGTGTTCCCTTATAATTCCAACCCCAAACAATCGAATATTCCCACATTTAACACATGGACAACGAATCTCAGTTGTATTTCCAAGATTTTGTAACGCAAAATTCAAAAATCCTTCCACCCCTAACTCATATGCCTTCGATCTTCTATCCGCATGCATCCATGACTTATCCATCTCACACTCTATCAAATTCATATAAATATATATATATTAAAGTGGAAAGACCAGCAATGAAACACTACCTCATTCAAATAGCAGAGAACAAAATGAAAATTAAATATTAAACATGGAAAAGACGACGGTTTATAAAAATAATCGTCGTTTAATATACATTCCGACGACGGCATCTATAGTCACCGTCGTCATTAAGATACCCAAACCCAGATATTTGAACGGTGTTCTGGTAGCCTAAAGACGACGTTTAATGGAGAAACAGTCGTCTTTAGGCTACCAGTTGCGGCTTAAAACGCAGAACGACGGGAGTAAATGAACAACCGACGTATAATAAACATTTGGACGACGGTTTGATCCTTCAACCGTCGTCGTAGTTAAAAAAAAAACAGCTTAAATCTCCCATCCCCATTCCTTTTCCAAGAACCCATGGCCAAACAAACATAAAAGAACCCAAACAGAGAGCAATTATTACAAGATTGCAAACACCAAAACCCTAATATAGCTACCAACGAAAACATTTATGGATTTAAGAAGAGATTAGGGTTGTACTTACATGGATATTGAGAGAGAGCTGCGAGAATATAACAACTGCTTCAGAGAGAGCTTGGAGAATCTACGTACCCAATGCTTTGAGAGAGAGCTTGGAGAATCTACGTACCCAATGAGAGATCTTGGAGAATCTACGTACCAAATGCTTTGAGAGAGATCTTGGAGAATCTACGTACCCAATGCTTTGAGAGAGAGCTGAGAGAATATAACAAAAGCTTGAGACAGAGCTGAGAGAATTAGGATTAAAGGGACTAGAGTTGTACTTACATGGATATTGAGAGAGAGCTTGGAGAACGAAAACTTTCAGACAAATTTATGTTGAAGAGAGAGAATGAACTATTTGAGGGTTAAAGGGAAATTCTGAAAATTTTAGGTCGCGGTCAAAAAATTTTAAGTACCGCGTTTTTCAACCACGACGGTCAACACTTATAATGACGTCTAATAATTACTTACAACGGCGGTTATAATAAATTTCCGACATTGTAAACACTAAAGACGTCGCTATTTTATAACTGACGTCGTCAACCGAATTCAATTAGTCTTTGTTAATGTAGTTGACCAAAAACAGCGGGAGAAAACCGGCGTCGTTTCAAAAAACCCTAAACCCTAAACCCTAAACCCTAAACCCTAAGTTTTAAAATAATTTTTAAAAAAGACACAAGTACGAGAAAAATGAACCGAAAATTGCTATGGATTCCTTACAACATTGCCTTCTACAATAGTAGGCTAAAATATGGATTTCATAATTTTGAATTTATGGGCACCAATGGATCACATAAACCTTAGGGTTATGTTATGTAAAGTATAAGGAGTACAATGCTTTGTCTCTAAATTTGTTTGAATTTTGTTATCATTTGAACTTTGAAAACTAAAATTACATTTTTCAGGCCTTAACGGGCAAGATATTGTCTCAATCAGTGCATAGAATTTGCCGATATATTTTTCGGATTTTGTTTTGAATATATTATTAATATTAGTAATTAAATACAATAAAAAAATATTTCCAAAATTATATTTTTTAAAGCTTTAGGATAGAGACAATATTCCAATGCTTGGTAGTTTTCAGTATAATTTTTGGATATAGTTATGAATTTAATATGGATTTAAATAAAATATAAAAGTCAATAACAATTAAATTAAAAATGACTTAGCCGACGTTGTATCCCTTTACAACGACTTTAAACATAATAAACCGACGTTGAAACTATATTTAAGAATATACACAGGATGAATTAATTATAAACCGTCGTTGTTATAGTATTAAACGTCATTTTAGTGTATGTAACGGACGTTGTTTCAAATATATAAAGGCGGATATTTAATAATATCCGCCTTTGTATAGTATTATAACGTCGTTAAGGTTATACTAACCGACGTAGTATATGAATACAAATTCATTTATACAGGATGAATTAATTATATACCGTCGTTGTTATGTCTATTACACGTCATTTTGTTGTATATAACTGACGTTGTTTATTTATACAAAGGCGGATATTTAGAAATATCCGCCTTTGTATATTATTTAGACGTCGATAAGGTTATACTAACGGACGTAGTATATGAGTACAAATTCATTTATGCAGGATGAATTAATTATAAACCGTCGTTGTTTTGACTATTACACGTCGTTTTTAAGAATTACCGTCGATGTTAGATTTCCATTTACTGCAAGACGACCATTGTGTACACGTATGAGACGTGTAAATTAGAATCAGACGTCGGTGTTTGGGAACTAAACAAATATTAAATATTTATGTACATTTTAAATAAACTAAATTAAACCTGAACATTGTTCATAAATATTTATCTACATCAATTATCCTTCGGTAATTGCTTGTTCACGAATTCTGCCCATTCATGCCTAACTTCGTCAATATCCTCTTGTTTATACTGAAGTTTATCTTTTTTCTTGTCAAACTGCAAAATAAACCAAAAAAACCGACGTGTTATAAGGATACAAACGACGGTTAAACAAAAATATGACGTAGTAAAATAAAGAAAGTATATCTAAAATGTTGCGTTTTACCTTCTTCTCGAAATTTAGGTCTGGATCATGAATTATATCTCTCATGAATCGCATCACGTAATAGCCACACTCTACACTTGTTGGTTGTTCAGGAGTGCCGTGTAGATTTTTCCAAATGGCCTGCTGTTTACGTGAATTTTTGTTTATATGAATGTTAAACATTTTAATTGACCTGTTACAAGAAAACAAAGGGTGTTAATGACAAAACAAAAAATTTAAATACAAATAGTAACCGTCGTGGTAAATCAGTCAAAACGACGGAGTTTTTTAAACCAAGACGTTATATTTTGTTTAAAACGGCGGTAAAACCTAACCGTCGTTGTGTAACGTTATAACGTCGGTAAGAGTAAAAAACGTCGTATGACAAAAAATTGAGCAGAAAAAATTAAAACGTTCTTAAATAAAACGCAAACGACGTGGTAGTTAAATTAAAACGACGTTTTTAAGAAAATACTGACGTGGTAGTTAAATTAAAACGTCGGTAATATCTTCCCGTCGTTATATTATATAATAACGTCGGTATTAGTAAAAACCGTCGTTTATTTAAATACTTTATAGGAAAAATCATAAATCAGAAGAAATCAACTTACGTATTCACTATATTTTTCATTTCGTCGTCAACCATGCGTTTTGGCAGTGAATTCATGTAATAGGCAGTCTCCGTTAATGGTCTCACAATTACCATCACCCAATGACCCCTGCACATAATGATTCATATTAGAAAGAAAAATATTAGAAGCTCAGGAAAATACTTTAAATGGTACTAACCCTGGATTATAAGGGACCAAGAAAAATTGATTCCCATCTGCTGTATTCAGGCGGTTTGACAGGTTTTTTATTCGGTCTGATATTGATCCAGCTCCAGAGCTCACTAGCCCAGGGTCCACGAGGCCAACAAGGTTTACAAGATTTGCCATTTTTAAATAGTCAAATAGGAACCTAAATATATGAAAGTCAATTAAATGAGATTTTAATTTAAAAGAAAGGAAAATGTAAAACAAAATGGGATTAGGGAGAATTACCTCATGTATACTGATATCACTGTGGTTCCTATCTCAACCATGGAACCAAACTGCAAAACATCTTCAGTGAAGAGGAAGGTATCATGCTCAATGCCAAACACTTCCTTGGGCATGTGAATTGTTAGAGCCTCGTTACCATTAGGCAACAACTTGGTCTGGAAATGTTGGCATAAGGCTAAAAGAGGACGTGGCATGTCTAGCTTTGAGAGATCCTGTTTAAAGAAATTAATAAAGAAATATAAGTTAGTTTGTGTGTGAACTAAAATAAACGACTCTAACTAAACACAAAAAACAGACGTGGTATATAATATAAACGACGGTTTCTAGTTAATACTGACGGTGGAAAGGTTATACACGTCGGTAAATAGATAACCGTCGTTGTATTGAATTTATAACGTCGCTATTCTATAGAAAGGTCGTCTAATATAAATACAGTTAATGAAATCATGAAATAGACGACGGTTTATAAAAGCGTCGTGGTATTTAACGAAACACGACGTGTCTTGTAAGAAACAGACGTATATACCGTCGTTATTTTAAATTTTAACGTCGGCTATTAAAAGGAGCGACGTCTTTTTAAAATTTAAAAAGCAGAAATAGAAAATAGCAGAGATTTTACCGTGTCCTCTTTCTCTTTTGCAGCAGTATCAGCTTCAGGCTTCGGATCTTCTAATTCCAAAGCTAGGGGTCTGATATTAGTGGCCCCAGAGCAGCTTGCCTTATCAGACATTGGATTTTTTGGGCTTTGATCTTGAGGGGGTAAAATAATTGGAGGAATTGGAGTCCTTGGAGAAATTGGGGTTTGGAGCATCTGGCTGGGATCAAAATTAGGAACTAGTTGACGGATATATGCCAACAAAGCCTCCCTCTCTGCTCTGACTGCTTCCATTATAGTTTCCCTTGACTTCGCCTCAATCCTCAAGGTCTCTTCTCTGACTGCCTCCCTCACACTTTCCTTCAATTTCGTCACCAAATTTCACTCTCTGCTGCTTCGGCAAATTGAAGAACTGAGTTGGGGTAACGCCAGCACCAGCTCCTCTGACTCTCCCACCATGCTCCGGGGTTCCCAAAGCCAGAGTCAAGATATCATTGCTCCCGGAGACAGTCAGAGTGCCTTCGGAGACTTGCTTTTGCAAATCATCCTAAAAGAGAGAAAGAGAGATTGTTAGAACCTGAGCAGGGTGTATGACAGATACATATACCGACGTTGTAAATTATAAACAACGACGGTTTTTATTAAATGACAGACGTGGTATGAATTTAAAACGTCTGTATATAAATACCGTCGTTGTTTATACTTTACAACGTCGGTATATAAAAATACGTCGTATATTCAAAATAAAACAGATTAAGACATAAATAAAAAACCGTCGTAGTATTCAAAGTAAGACGACGGATTATTAAACAAACAGACGTAGATGTACAATTCCATACGGCTGCACAAAATTACCGTCGTTGTATAATCATTCTAACGTCTAGATAAGATAAAACCGTCGTAAGTTTTAATGAAGAAGTGAAAAAACTCGATTGAAATATGCATTCTTTTCCAGAAATTGTGCACCACAAAATTCAGTGAAATAGACAGAGAGAGGGAGAGTGTGTGCGTGAGTAAACTTAAAACAAAAATGCAGTTCATAGAATAATTTAATCCGTCGTATTAATTCTATCTAGACGTCTACTTTATTCAAAAACCGACGTCCTATTCACTTTTAAACGTCCGTAAATTAAGCCCGTCGTGGTGTTCACTTTATAACGTCGCTTATGTAAATATAAACGACTGTCTATACCAAAATAAAACACTCTGTTTTTCAAATTTAGAACAGAGTTAGTGAGACTTACGATTAGTTTTGCCTTCTCTGCAGCCTTTGGATCAGGGATGTTTCCTGATTTATCTTCTCTTGCTTTCTTCCACAGAACAGCTCGATCGATTTCTTGACCTTCGGGCATGGTTTCTACCAATTGGTCCGTCAAACCAACATACCCTTTTCTAGACAACCTATGGTTGTACTCCAATTTCTCCCTCCTCTCCTTCTGCTCAGCATGCTTAGCTTCAAAATCTGGGGTTAACCTTGAAGCTACGAAGGCATCCCATTGCGATTTCTCTATGAACTTATAAAGCAATGGGATTTCTTTTAATTTCTCCTTGTCATGTGCGAATGGAAGGATATATTGCTTAGTTACGTTATACTTGAAATCCTTCCATTTTTTGGCGGCAGATGACAAGACCAAGTTCTTGTAACTATCCCCAATAACATAGGACATTTGAACAGCTTCCCAAATCTGCTCCTTCACGTCCTTGGGTAATTGTTTCCATTTCTTGTCCACAAGAGGGACTCTGGTGCGTGCCAAAACACCAATGTAAGACTGCATCTCAACAAGCAGCCTCGCCATGTGGTTTGCCATCTTTATTGAACTCAACCACAGGCTTAACCTTCTCAATTTTCCTCTTCACAACACGGCTCATTGTGCTGATACCGCGGCCAGATTTTGGCTCCTCAACAAATGTGGCTGTGCTCGAGTCTTTCTCTGAGGTTGAGGAATATCTCATCCTCTTCGAGGGTTTGCTTTGAGTTGATTTTTCAAGTTCCACTGAACCTGTTTTGGGTTCATCCCCTTGTGCCATTGAACCTGCTGTGGCCTTTGACGCTTCAGCTTCCTTCTTTTGAGATTTCGAAACCATTTTTGATTAATCTGCCAGAAAAAACAACGTCGGTTAATAAAAATAAACGACGTAATAATACAAAACAACGACGGTAACACTAAAAAAGTGACGTCCTATTAAACTGATCTCTTAGATCATGAATGAAAATAAGACGACGGTTTTATATATTTCATGACGTAAATGTGCATAAAATACGTCGGTTATTAACAATAACCGACGTGGTTTAAAATTACAAAACGAGTGTTCTTCTCTCACTAGACGACGGTTTTATCTTGTTTCCGACGTATTAATTGTCACACCATGACGGTTTTTAGCCACCGTCGTGCAGTTTGCATTACGGCCGTCGTGGTGTGTCCATTCCATCGTCGAAAACAAGACAGAACTGTCGTCTTTTGGCGTCGTGAGAGTATCTACTTATGTATTTAATCAAAACCAGTGAAAGATTTCTTCAATTTGACAGAATCTTGTTTCCAGACAACTACGGCATGCAAATGAAAAGTAAAAAAAGGGAAGAGAGTGAGAAAAAACCTTGAATAACACCGGCGTGCAAAGAAATGTTTCCTTCCGACGAAGACGAAGACCAAAATGGTGATTTGGACGATGAAGACGATGATTCAGACGATGATGCTAGGTCAGGTGACGAAAATGGTGATTTGGGAAATGAGAGGGAAACTACGATACTTTATCGGGAAGTGAAAACCGTAAAATATTAGGTCAGGTGACGAAAAGTTTATATATTTTCCCAGAGTTCAATACAACGACGTTGTCATTAAAAAACCGCCGTATTATTTAGTTATAACGACGGTAGAGAATTCATAAATGACGTGGTTATCACAACTGCCGAAAGACTTTTGGAATTCCGATGTGGTTATGACGGCGCTTTTTTTTCTCGAAACTGACGTTGTACTTGTAATTTCAACGACTGTGTATTTTAATAAACCGACGTGGTTACTTTGCGGTTCTGAAAACGACGTCGTTCTCTTTTTAATACGCGCCAAATGACTTTTGGATTTCCGACGTGGTTATGACGGCGCTTTGTTTCTCTAAACTGACGTTGTACTTATAAATTCAACGACTGTGTATTTCAATAAACCGACGTGGTTACTTTGGTTCTGTTCTCTTTTTAATACTCGCCAAATGACTTTTGGATTTCCGATGTAGTTATCTTTTTAATACGCGCGAAATGACTTTTGGATTTCCGATGTAGTTATATCTAAACTGACGTTGATTAGTCAAATATGACGTCGCTATGTATATTAGAACTGACGTGGATATTTACTCCATTTTGTTTAAATAGGATTTTTTTACGCGTTTTTTAACTCTCAGTTTTCAATTAGGGTTGCAGAAATTGTCTTTCTGAAAGCAAATGGGTTTGCAGAATGATTCCTCACAAGACCAAGCATGGGTTTGCTACATCCTCCTGTGTAGCAAGGGTGAAACCAGCTTGAGAACCCGCGTGGGTGTTCCTGATGCTCGCAGAGACGGACTCAGGTGGTGGCTGTAGCTGGGAGTGGGCTTGAGGTTCAGAATGAGTAGGTGGTGTCTATTCATTCTGAACCTCAAGCCCACTCCCAGCTTCACCCCAAAGGCACAACCCACAACAGGTTCTAAGGCTGGTTCCACCTTGCTACACAGGAGTTTTGAAGTTGATCACTGTGGAAAAGGGGACTACAATGTAACCAGGAATCGAGGAGTGAGCTTTTCACACTTTGTTGATTTTGATTTTCTGAAATTATTAGATATTCATCTGCATGTGGCTGTGCAGGAGCTTGAGAACAAGAGGAAGGAGAGGGCCCAGCTTGCATATGAGAGGAAGAAACAGTTGAACAAGCTGAGGGTGAAGGCAGAAAAGAAACCACGATGTATTTGCCAAATTTGTGTACATATATTGTGTAAATATTGATCAATATTTAACACGAAGAGATTTTGCCTTTTAAGATGAAAATGTTGTTGAGGATTGAGAATTAAATTTTGTTTTGTGTTAAGAAAGATATTACCAAAATAAAAGAAAAATTAATTAATTTTAAAAAGCTATAAACATAAGACGGCGGTTTACAGAGAGGGAAGACGTATAAATTGAAAAAATACGACGGTAATTTGAACTTAGGACGTGGTAAATAAAAACGACAGTAGTGTTGAAGGTACCGTCGTAGTATACTCCAAAATAATAAGTCGGCGGTTTACAGAGAATTCACCGTCGTAGTATACAGACGTTGATTCCACTATATTATACGACGTGGATTAAGAACAGTTGGTCGTGTTTAGTTAGGAGTTAACACGGCAGGTTTTTTGATGAACTGTCGTCTTTATTTTCTACGTCAGTGTATTCATACCTGCTGTCGTTGTTTTTTGGTCAGATTTTAACTCTGAAGAAATCCTTTTTTAAAAACGACGGTTTTTTATTTGTATGCGTCGTCTTTTAAAAATATTGAACAGTAAATCACTTATCCACGACGGTTTTTTTTTTATACCGTCGTCGATTTAAATACGACGACGGTTTTATGTTATGCCGTCGTCTTTTTCTGGTCGTCTTTTTCCATTTTTGTAGTAGTGAGTTATTACACAACTTCTGGTCTATGAAATTTATAACTTTCAAGCATTGAGATGAACTAGATTTCTCAAATTAAGTTTTATTTATTTAAATATTTATGCATTCCGACCAAAATTCTAAAAGCATTTTAATTAAGATTTTTATCTTCTTTCCTCTCTCATTAATTATTTTTGTTTATTAATTCTCTCATTTTTTTCCGTTTCACTTTTTCTTCTCCCTTCACCTTCTTTGTCCCAAAAAAATTTGCATGTCTCATGTTTCATACACCATAAATCGCATATTCCATGTTTCATACATCTTTCTATATCTCTTATCATGTGACTCATCATGTAATGAGAAAGATAGAGAGAAAAGTGTATGAAACATATTCCATTGATGTTTTACTCCTCTTCGTCTCTGTGCAATCTATGTGTCTCTCTCTTTCTTCTCCAATATTTGTCCTCGCCCTGCTATCTTCTTTTCTTTACTTTTCTGTTTTGCTACTAACTTTCTTGAAGCAAACAAAATGGTTGGCAACAAGTTGTGGGTTGAGGGTAATGAGCGAGCAAAGCACGAAGTAGCATATTCCAATCCAAACCCATGACTTAGAGACCATGTTTGGTGAGTAGTATTGGATTGGATTGGATACTCCCCATCTTTAAAGCATGTTTAAGGAAGAATGAATTTTTTTTTTTTTTACTAAGTTGAAGGTAGAATATGGATTACACAAGAAGAAAATTTATCCCATCTAATCCCGCCAAAATGGTAGGATCCTTCCTAATCCCCCTAACATAGAAAGTCATTCACCCCCACCTTCATTTCCTCCTTCACTATACCTTAGATTTATTGACTTTTTTCAATCCAATCCAATACTAGTCACCAAACATGCAAAAAAAGAGGAAAGAGCACGGTAAGACCTTAGGCACCTGTATGCAGGGACAGACCCACATTGGGGTCATTGGGGTCAAATGACCCCATGGAAGCCATGGAAATAGGCTTGGAGGTCCACTTGAGCTAGCTGTGTGACCCCTTGGATTGCCCTCCAAGTGCTTGATGTTTTGCCTGAGAGGAAGAGGGAAGAAGCTGCGCGCAGGAGGAAGAAGAAGCAGCGCAACGCACTTCCGTTTTTCTTAAAACACCCTGGGCAAAACGACGTTGTTTTGGCCCAGGAAATTTTTTAAAATAAAAAACCCATTCATATCCGTCCATTCTCCCACGTCTATTTCCTAAGCAGAAAGGCGTAGGTTCGAAACCTACCTGGCATGTTTTCTTTTTAATCTTTTTAACCTGTTTTGTTGTTGGAATCAGCCAGTCAACTTTGTTCCATTTATTATTATTTCTTCTTCCCAAATTCCAATGACTGGCTTAGAAATTAGAATCCATGAATGATGAGCTTTACTTGTAATTTTATCTAAGGATGACCACAACATGGTTTTATCACCACTATTTTAACACTTAAGAATTTCTCCACACAAAAAAATTAAAAAAACTTGTTTTTCTTCATTGTAATTAGAACAAAATGCAGTAACCAACAGATTGGAACCAGATGTGCAGGCAAAATATCTGACCCAATAAAATTTTGGCTTTTTTTTTTTTCCAACAGTGCTAAAACCAATATTACAAAAAAGTCTAAACAAAGCAATGAGTTCTCCACTTGTTTACCAAGTACAACATTTCACTATACTAACAAACTGAGCAGCATATCTTTGCAAGTTGCAAAAAAAACCCTTAAAACTCATCTCCCAATTTCTATTATTCTTTTCTCAAACCCTAACCCCAAGCTCCCCAATCCCCACCTACTGTAGTGTCGCCGATGTATTTCCACTGCCGCCATCCACTACATGTTGTGGCACCACTGTTGTTGTGATATTTCTTATTTCAAGTAAGTTCTAAATCTTAATATCAAAATAAGGATGATGTATATTGGTTTTAATTTAATGGAAATCAAATTTATAATTGCTTGGATGAAATTTATGATTTATATGTATTGTTTGATTTGTTGGATGAAGTTTTTGCTTATTTTTGTTGATTAGGTGGTTGTGGTTTTTTCGTTTTTTGGTTAATTGGCATAAGTTTGGTTTGAAATTTTACGAATTGAAATCACTCAAAAACATACATAAAAAAATGACAAATTGAAATAATTCAAAGTATATTTTTCCAAGAAAGGAATAAAATTTGGAAGAGAAAAAATAGATAAGAAAAATAACCCATTCTTAAATTTTCTTTAGAACATTTACACTATGACCCTACGGGGTTCGGATCCTGGGTCCGTCACTGCTTGTATGGTACCTGCCGAAGGCCCTCCGATGCTTAAGTAAGCCGAATGAGAAGGGAGATAAGTAATTGGACAGAGTAAGGATACTTGTGCCAAGTGTCTATTACCTGGTGTCGTCTTGGGGCAAGAGCCTTATTTATAGACCCTTTTTGGGGGGGGGGGGGGGGGTGATGCACCTTGAGTTGTATTTCGATGTGGGACTGTGGACATTGCCTGAGAGGCTAACACGTGTCCATGTATGGGATAGCTTATGAGGCGTCTTTGGCAATCCACTTTGGCAACTAGGTTACCAAAGATTTACTTTGACGATGGAAGTTTGTGGGCTTTAGCGACTAGTCTAAGCCTCATGGGCCTTTGTCTGATGCCATGTGTCTTGATGAGAGAGTTCAGTTAGATATGATACAAACAAGCAAAATGCATAGCAAATGCGGAGGTCGATGGCACGACACTTGCATTGTGATGGCTCTTCAACAGTTCAAATGCAACAAAGGGTACAATTTTGTTGCACATAAATGACTGGTATTGCATCTCAAAAGCTTGATAGCAATGATTTAAAGACCAGAAGAGAAACTTGCTCGAGTAATAGATTGCTCAACATAGATTGGTCAACTGTACGCGTCCTAACGTTAAGAATAAATTTCATCTTAAAATTTTGCTTGTAAAATTGGAGTGTTTTTCACAAGTACTCCCTCGTCTCTCATTCAGTAACCAAATATCACTTGTCGTCTACGTTGTGTTCGAACGGCTTCAAGATTTTCTCCGTTTGGGCTTATGCAATTGTTGCCTTAGGCCTCTACCTACTCTATGTAATTGGGCTGACTTCGGACGAATTTCTTTCCGAATTGGGCCCCTTTGAATTTTCATCGGCCTAAAAGAAGAAACAAAATGAAGCTTTGAAAACAAATAAAAATCCTCCATTTTTGACCACTGTCCTAAACGCGTCTTAACTCTGTCTTCGACTTCGTCTCCGTTTCCTACATATCTCTCTCTCTTTCTCTCGCCCAATTTGCTCAGAGAAGATGGATGCCATAGATTCAGTAGTGGATCCGCTCAGAGAGTTCTCCAAGGACAGCATTCGGCTCGTCAAGCGGTGCCACAAGCCTGATCGCAAAGGTAACTTTATACGTATAAATATTCAGATCTGTGTTATTCCAGATCGGGTTTTATAGAAATTAGGGTTTTTGGTTCTGTTATCTGTAATTGATAGATTTGATGGTCAATTGTGGTGCAGAGTTCACGAAGGTCGCGCTCCGTACAGCGATCGGGTTCGTAGTGATGGGATTCGTTGGCTTCTTCGTGAAGCTGATCTTCATCCCCATCAACAACATCATTGTTGGATCTGTTTAGGTATGGAATTATATCTGAATCTTCGTCTGATCGAATTCATTGATTGAATTATTGAGATTAATTTGCATGCATTTGATGTCTGCTTGATTTTTTGTCCGTAATTTTACCAAGAATTTCATTTGAATTACGTTTTTTTTTTTTAAATACGAGTCTTTGAATATTAGGATTCAGATCGATTTGTCTTGGGCAAGTGCTTGGAAATTGAATGTCAAATTGTAGTTTTTTGTTCAATTTTATGAACGAACCCAAAATATGGAGCTGGCATATACAATATTGATCTCAAATATTGAAATTCTTATCAAGTTCTGGTTTAGCCTTTTGGTTCATGGGTTTGAACTTTTGAGTGTTTCACCACATTATGAGTAATTCTAGGGTTTGGGGTAATTGGCCATTGGTTTTGCCTATGTAGATGAGGGGATGTTGTAATAGGAAGATTTTCTTCTTGTGGCATGATTGAGAAGTTTGAGTTCTGGTTTTACCCTGTTGTGGTGTGTTCTACTGCCTCATGTGTATATCATAGAGTTGGATATCAAACCCAGGGCAGTTAACTCAAGCATTGATTACATGTGCAACCAAACTTGTCCAATATCCATCCAACTTGAACGATTTTCGTTAGTTAAATATTTTGTGGATTTAGTAATGTCTATTGATATTAGTGTCATTTTAATACAGTTTTTTAGATAGTAGTGTTTTAATAACTAGTTCTTATCTTTGGTTGTAGAGTAAGATGTGGATTGTTGACTGATTTTTCTTTTTTATATAATTGCAGGTCACGTGCTGAAGTTAGAAAGATGATAGGTGCTGCAACTTGAATTCACTAAGAAAGCAGTAGCTTTTAGTTCTCATTTGGTTCCTTTTGAGATACGTTTGCTTTATTTTTGTAAAACCATGATACTTGCACTTTCTAGTTTTCCATAATTGAGACCTCATCTTTTTTCTTTCAATTTAAATTTTGATGCCCTGGATTTGGTTTACCAACTTTTCGTGGCACTCTTTAACCAACAAAGAGCAGCCACGATGATAATGGCCAAAGCGATATCGAAATGCTGAATTTGTTGGGCTGTGTCGATTAAGCTTATGCATGTTAATCAAATTAGCAGGCACCTTGTATCTCCCATATTCAAGAACCAACCGGTTCTCTGGGTGGTAGAACTGGGGCTGCTCCAAGTTCTGCTTTAGTTTGCATGATCTTCATGGTTGTATTTGCTACCAACGTCCAGGATCCGATAGAACTAGGGCCGTTCTGAGTTCTGCTTGAGTTTGCACGATCTTTATGGTTGTATTTGCTAGTAATGTCTAGTGGCCAGGACAACTGAAACTGTGCCGAGATTTGGACAAGAAACCCATGGGGCATCACGCTGATCAGTAATGCGCAGAGAGTAAAACACCCCAAGTATTAAACTGAGAGATCTTGCAATCTCTAAAAGACGACAATACTCTCCCTCAGCTACCCCATGTTATTTCAGCAAGTTAGGTTAATGGATATTGCCAAAGGCCTGAAGAAAGGAACTAAAACGTGCTTCATATATTCTGCCCTTTATCTCATGTTGGAGATTTGGATTCTAGAATTCAACTGGGTGAGAACTGGACGTGTTATGAAAGCTTTGAAAGAGTCGAACTCACTTTAGGTTTTAAGAAAATAAATTAAGATCATTTTAGAAAAGCCATCGAAAGATGTGACTCATTTAGCAGAAATTCTGTGGTGAAAAGTCGTATTTTGTATCTATATTGTCGATAAGGGATCGATAACATGTCAAGTACATTTTGTTATTGACATGTTATGATAATGAATTGATAACAGGTACATTCTGTTATTGACAATGATAATACGATATCAACAATCTATCCGTTAAAGAAAAAAACTGAGTCATTTAGATCCATATAAATAGCTTCATTGCATCACCATCTTAGCTTCCTCTCTTCAGCAAAAGGTCACAAAGAAATCAGTTTCCATGTATTAAGATCCTGAAGGATAGAGTGGGATTGATGGTTCGAGGATTTGGCATACAAGTAAAAGCCAGAACTAGAAATACTTGTGTGCCCGGATAGCACTGTTTTGTTATTCCAGCCAATCACGCTATGCCACGCGTGATAACTTTTCTCATTTGACATAGCGTGATTGGCCTAATTCATCATGCTCTAATAGCAACCCTTTGAATATACTTTTAAAAGTACCGGTCTTATTTTATTCTTTCCTTTTCTGGGTAGAAGACAACCCTTGGGTTCAAGGACGGATCTACAGAGGAGCAAGGGTGGTCAAGTGACCCTTGCAATCTCTGAAATCTGCCATTGAAGGGGAGAAAATTGACCCCTGCAAAGTGTTTGATGAAAATCCCCAAAGGCAATGGCGGATCCAAGATTCTCGGGTCATAGGGTCATAGTGTAAAAAGTGTCGAAGTTTTTTTAGGCTGAACTGTTGAGGTATTTTTAGGACAAATGAGTCATTTTCTATCCAATTATTTAAATAAAAAAAAAATTATTTATTTCACATTAAAAAAAAAAAAGGAAACATGGGACTACATTAATTTTAAAAAATTAAAAAAAACAACAATTTTAAAGCTTAAAAGATTAATTTTCCTAATCTTTTTGTAGATGAATTTCCTTTTGATAATTTCCATGAATTTTTCAGTAGAGGGACAATTTTAAAAGGCTACAGAATTGAAAAACAAATTTAGACAACTAAATACCCTTGAAATTTAAATAATATTAATGTCATTCGTAATTAAAACAAATAAAAGTAAATGTGATTTGGAGGTCATGAGATAAAAATACACGTGATTACAAATTTGGGGTAATTTTTGATGAATTTTTCAGAGCACATATGACTTTTTATTGAATTTATGAAGTTAGTACAATTAAAAATAGACATGTGGCGCCTTGCTAATGGATCATTTCAAAAAGGAATTAAAATGAGAAGGGCTGGATTATAACCCCAAACACGCTGAGTCTTTCTTCTTCCTCGAACTTGCTCTGCAACTTCAATTCTAAAAGTTGTTAAAAACTTCTAAAATTCATAACTTTGGTTGTGGGGCTCCGATTGACGAACTGTTTTCTTCAGAGATCGAGCCCAACAATCTAAAGTAATATTCAGGGTCTCACACAGCAGCAAACAAAACAACCTCTGTGGCCATTCGTCGAGCACCTTGCGTGTATCTCTTGGGGTCGTCGTTCTGCTCGCCATGGGGTCTGCTCAGGCCTCCACAGGCTGTCCATAGCCATTTTTCCGGCCAGTTCGTGGGGTCAAGCGACCACTCTTGTCCCTTAATCCGCCCGCCCCTGCCCAAAGGGGTGCAGACTATTGCGTGTATCTCTTGGGGTCGTAGTGATGGGATTCGTTGGGTTCTTCGTGAAGCTGATCTTCATCCCCATCAACAACATCGTTGTTGGATCTGTTTAGGTATGGAATTATATCTGAATCTTCGTCTGATCGAATTCATTTGATGTCCACTTGATTTTTTGTCCGTAATTTTACCAAGAATTTCATTTGAATTATGTTTTTTTTTTTTTGTAAAATACGAGTCTTTGAGTATTAGGATTCAGATCAATTTGTCTTGGGCAAGTGCTTGAAAATTGAATGTCAAATTGTGGTTTTTTGTTCAATTTTATGAACGAATCCAAAATATGGAGCTGGCATATACAATATTGATCTCTGGTTTAGCCTTTTGGTGCATGGGTTTGAACTTTTGAGTGTTTCACCACATTATGAGTAATTATAGGGTTTGGGGTAATTGGCCATTGGTTTTGCCTATGTAGATGAGGGATGTTATACTAGGAAGATTTTTTTCTTGTGGCATGATTGAGAAGTTTGAGTTCTGGTTTTGCCATGTTGTGGTGTATTCTACTGCCTCATGTGTATATCATAGAGTTGGATATCAAACCCAGGGCAGTTAACTCAATCATTGATTACATGTGCAACCAAACTTGTCCAATATCCATCCGACTTGAACGATTTTCGTTAGTTAAATATTTTGTGGATTTAGTAATATCTATTGATATTAGTGTCATTTTAATACAGTTTTTTAGATAGTAGTGTTTTAATAACTAGTTCTTATCTTTGGTTGTAGAGGAAGATGTGGATTGTTGACCGATTTTTCTTTTTTATATAATTGCAGGTCATGTGCTGAAGTTAGAATGATGATAGGTGCAGCAACTTGAATTCACTAAGAAAGCAGTAGCTTTTAGTTCCCATTTGGTTCCTTTTGAGACGTTTGCTTTATTTCTGTAAAACCATGATACAGGCTGTCCATAGCCATTTTTCCTGCCATTTCGTGGGGTCAAGCGACCCCTCTTGTCCCTTAATCCCCCCCCGCCCCTGCCCAAAGGGGTGCAGACTATTGCTCCAGTTTTATGAAGAAAAAAAAAAGGGCGCAGACTCTGTTTAAACAGACAGCCCAATACCTCCCCTCCCCCAAATCAGTTTTAGCTCATATTTTTTTTCCAAATGTCAAACCCTAAATCCCCAAACCACCGGTGCACTTATGATGCATTCTTGAGCTTCAGGGGCACAGATACACGCAAGGGATTTACTGATCACCTCTACAGGGCTTTGGAGGTGGCAGGGATCCACACTTTTAGAGATGATGACGAAATCGAGAGAGGAGCACATATTTCAGCAGAGCTTCAAAAAGCAATACAAGAGTCTCGAGTATCCGTCATTGTCTTCTCCAAGGACTACGCTTCCTCGAGATGGTGCCTGGATGAACTAGTGACGATCATGGATCGTAGAGAAACTAATGAGCACATGGTTATGCCGATTTTCTATGATGTGGATCCATCCCATGTCAGGAAGCAGACAGGAATTTTTGAAGAAGCATTTTCCAGACACCAACAGTGCTTCAACAAGGAGATGGACAAGGTGGAGAAGTGGAGAAAAGCTCTCAGAGATGTTGCAAATTTGGGAGGGATGGTTTTAGGAGATCGGTACTTTTTCATTCCCAAAATGATGCTTTTTCTTTAATCTCATGGAGTAGTTAGATAGCAGCACTTCTGTTTTCAAAGTTCATTTACTTAATATCATTCATTTCAACCTATGATATAAATATCAATTCTCTTCTATAAAATAAAAATAAAAATAATAAAGAAATAAGTTTCTTTTTGTTGAAAAGAAATAACTTATTGTGCCTTGTGTATTTTGATATCAATAATTTATAGGTACGAGTCGCAGTTTATCCAAGAAATAGTTGAAGTTATTGGAAATAAATTGGATCACACATGGAATAAGAGTTTAAGAGTCGATCCCTATGTAGTTGGAATAGATTATCGTGTGAAAGGCCTAAACATGTGGTTAGAAGATGGATCAAGTGATGTTGGAGTAGCAGTAGTCTATGGGATGGGTGGAATTGGCAAGACCACCATTGCCAAGATTGCTTATAACCAGAATTTCAATAAATTTCAAGGTAGCAGCTTTCTTGCAGATATTAGAGCAACTTCAAAACTTCCCAATGGTTTGGTTCACTTGCAAAGGAACCTTCTTTCAGATCTCCAAGAGGGGAAAGCAAAGAAAATATACAGCTTGGATGAAGGAATAACAAAGATCAAACGGGCGATATGTTGCAAAAGAGTTCTTATTGCTCTTGATGATGTGGACAACTTGGAACAATTCAATGCAATTCTTGGAATGCGAGAATGGCTTCATCCAGGAAGTAAAATAATCATAACAACTAGACATGAACATTTGTTACAGGCTCATGAGAATTGTGCAATATTTAAGGTGGAAGGGTTGCATGAGGATGAATCACTTGAGCTTTTCAGTTGGCATGCCTTTAGACAACCCCATCCTGGTGAAGGTTACATGGATCTTTCAAGACCTGTAGTGCAACACTGTGGAGGGGTTCCATTAGCTCTTCAAGTTCTAGGATCTTCTCTCTTTGGAAAAGCTGCAGATGTGTGGAAAAATGCATTACAGAATTTGGATGTGATTACTGAAGGAAAAATTCAAAAGATTCTCAGAATAAGCTTCAATTCTCTGCAAGATCATGACAAACGTCTGTTCCTACATATAGCCTGTTTCTTCGTAGGAAAAGACAAGGATTTTTCAACTATAGTCCTTGATGAATGTGAGTTTGCCACAAACATTGGAATTCAAAATCTGGTTGATAGATGTCTGCTGATAATTCATGGATACAAGTTAACCATGCACCAATTACTTCAAGACATGGGAAGGGGAATTATTCGCGAAGAATCGCCTGAGGATCCTGGAAAACGTACTAGAGTGTGGAATAAAGATGCCTCTAATGTTTTGAGAAAATTAACTGTAAGAAATATCTTCTTTTATGTCTATGTATTCGTAATTGTGTTGTGCATGTGACAAGTTACTTACCCCATGTTCTTATTTGTTACCAGGGTACAGAAACTATTAGGGGCCTCATGCTCAACATTCCTATGTTAATAAAAGATGAGTCTTCTAAGATAATATCCAGTGGAAATAACAGAAAAAGATTCCACGTTGAAGATTATGATAGAAACTGTTCAAGCAGCCGACGTCAGCTTGGTTTCTTCTCCTGGCAATCAATTAGTTCTTCTTCAACAAACTCATTTCCTGTATCAAATGAGATAGGTTTCAAAACAGAGGCATTTAGAACGATGCACAATCTTGAACTCCTGGTGCTTGATAATGTAAAAATCAGTGGAGGCTATGAAGATTTCCCAAAAAATTTAATATGGTTGTCTTGGCGAGGATTCGCTTTAAAGTCAATACCAACCAATTTTTACTTGGAAAATCTAATTGCTCTTGACTTGCGGAACAGCAGTCTCCAACATGTTTGGAAGGGAACTAGGGTATGCTACTAATATCTCTTTAGCTCTCTCTCTCTCTCTCTCTCTCTCTCTCTCTCTCTCTCTCTCACACACACACACACACATAAATTTAAAGATGATTATATATTTATAGAAACTAATTACTTCTTTTTTAAAACAGTTTCTTCCAAGACTGATAATCTTAAATCTCAGTCATTCACATGGCCTTGTGACAACCCCTGACCTGTCAGGATTCCCTAACCTCGAGAGATTAATTCTTAAAGATTGCATAAATTTGAAAGAGGTGGATGAATCCATTGGAGATTTGGAGAAACTTGTTTTTTTGAATCTAAAAGACTGCAAAAATCTCATGAAGCTTCCAATAAGAATTAGTATGCTGCGATCTCTCCAGAAACTTATTCTCTCTGGTTGCTCAAATCTTGTGCTGCCTGCCAGTATGATCGTTAAAAATCAGTCAGACTCTACACCTAGTGACATGAAGAAACTCAGTTTGTTATCTGCAGTTAAATCGTGGCTATCAATCCGATCATGGGTATTGCCAAGAAAAAATCTCCAACTTACCAATGCAAGTTTGCCACAATTTTTAAAAAGCTTAGATATGGCGTACTGCAATCTGTTAGAAATTCCCAATGATCTTAGTAGCCTATCATCATTGGAGCATTTGGATCTAAGTGGAAACCCATTTTTGAGCCTATCAGTAAACATGAATGGTCTTAGTAAGCTCCAGATTCTTTTGTTGGATGATTGCACAAACCTCGAAATGATTCCCGAGCTCCCACCAAGTGTAGAGATTTTGGGCGCATGGCGATGTACTTCATTGAAAAGAGTACTACTAAACTTACCCAACATGTTAGAAACAATTACAGATGCGCTATTATATTGTGAGAATTTAGTTGAAATTTCAAAGGTGTTTAAAACGAGACCATTGAGAAGCGTCGACATAGAAATGATCAAAGATATTGGTCTGTTCAATTTGGAATCCATAGGAAGCACTGAAGTTAAAATGTTCAACAACATGACATTGACAACAAGGAAGGGTCCTCTCCAGGTTCTCTCTCTCTCTCTCTCTCTCTCTCTCTCTCTCTCTCTCTCTCTCTCTCTCATGTATTGTATAGTTTTTTATGATGATTATTTTATGTGGCCTGTAATATTTGAACATATAAAAATCTCTGCATGCATGCATGAAACAGGGACTGGATGAGTGTGGTATATTTAGCATATTCCTTCATGGGAGCGAGGTTCCAGATTGGTTCTGCCACAAGTCGAGCATGGGTGTCTCTGAGCTGTCTATAACTCTACCTCCACATCGTAATTTGAAGATCCAAGGCCTAAATGCATGTGTTGTGTATGCACAAGGTAAGGATCGTGGTGAGGGGGTCCTTCCCATTCTTTACATCAGTAATGTGACCAAGGGTCTTAAGTGGACCTATCTGCCAGTCACAATAGCGTTTCCAAAAGAGAAGGAACATATGTTATGGCTTAGTCATTGGCGATTCGCAAACGATGAATTGGAGGGTGGGGATGAAATACGTGTTTCGGTTAGAGGTGAAATAAGTGTTTTGGATATTAGTGTTTTGGATAGAGGTGAAATAAGTGTTTCGGATAGAGGTGAAATACGTGTTTCGGCTAGAGGTGAAATAAGTGTTTCGGATAGAGATGATGAATTCGATATGTTGACGAAGGAATTTGGAATCCAAGTTGTGTACGAGCAGAATAATAATGAGGGTACTGTAACTGAAGATATAACCACAACGTTCCAGCATGAAACAACTACCCCTTCGAGCCAGAATCAAGTCGTTGCTGGAGATGTGTCAGCGTCAGCATCAAGGTTTCATAAAAATAATAAAAATATGGTGGGTGAATACTTTATTTGTAATCATTATGGAGACAATTAAGGCCTAGACCAACATTTTGAAAATATTTTTCTCTATGTTATCCAAATTGTTTTATAGCTATACTTATTATTGACCCTTCTCACAAATGTAAATTGTCAACAATGAACATGAATATGATTTATATTTGTTTTCATGCCTTCATATGTCATTTATATGTGTGTGTCATGGATTTTATTTGATTTTCTCATTCTATCTCAAATGAATCAACTTTTGATACTCTTTCATTATTTTTAGGTTGCTAGAATTTGGGTTACACTTACTAAGATATTAAATTTGTGATATTGAAATTTAATTATTCTAATGAATTCTTATATATATTTTCCTATAAAAACTAAGTTCATTGTAATTATAAAGCTATTTAAAGTTGACCCTCCTTGATAGAATTCCTAGCTCCGCCATTGCTTGGGTTGTTATTTTTTATTTTTTATTAGGAATTATCACATCAAATAACATTTTGGCCAAGCATCCAAAACTCCTATGTCATTCGAAAAATAAATTAAAAAAATGCTTTAAAGGAGACCTTAACAACCATGGTATGTCATCTTCTGTTTGTGGTTTCTGTCAATTCCACAGGCCAAACAAAATAAACACATGAACAAAGAGAACAATACTTTTATAAAATAGAATTGACATAAGTGAAACGCGAGATAGCAGACACAACACATGACTTTAAGCTAAGGAACTTTAAACATACTTCATAATTACTCGAAGTAGAACTTGTTCAAACTAATACTAGTACAAAAACTAAAGATTTTTTTTTCAAGTACACCTCTAACTTACACTCTTAACGCATGAAAAACGGATGCTGGCCAAGAAATCAATAACTTGATCTCCCATCACCCTCAGTTATCACGTCTTTGAAAGCACCGCCGCTTGGAATCATAGGCAGGACATGCTCTTGATGGGGTACGATTACATCCAACAAGTACGGACCTGGAGTGTCCAACATTTTCTGAATTGCTGCTTTAAGATCTTCCTTCTTCGTCACACGGGCAGCCGGTATCCCACAAGCATCTGCAAACTGCAGCATATTCGGGAATATCTCAGATTCATTTGATGGGTTCCCTAAGTAAGTGTGAGCTCTGTTAGCCTTATAGAAGCGATCCTCCCATTGCACAACCATACCCAAATGTTGATTATTCAACAGCAAAATCTTAATGGGAAGTTTCTCCACACTGATGGTGGCCAATTCCTGGACATTCATAATGAAACTTCCATCACCATCGATATCAACAACGACAGAATCCGGGTTTGCAACAGCAGCCCCAATAGCAGCAGGCAATCCAAAACCCATAGCTCCTAATCCCCCAGATGTCAACCATTGGCGAGGCCTCTTATACTTGTAAAACTGAGCTGCCCACATTTGGTGCTGCCCAACACCAGTGCTTATAATCGCATTCCCATCAGTTAACTCATCAAGAACCTGAATGGCATTCTGGGGAGAAATGGATTCTCCAAAAGTCTTGAAACCCAATGGAAACTTCACTTTCTGCTCTTTCAGCTCTGCCCTCCAAGCCGAAAAATCAAGTTGGATGTTGCTCTCTTTCCCCTCCAATATCCTATTCAATCCATCCAACGCCAATTTGACATCAGCACAAACCGACACATGCGGCTGCTTATTCTTTCCAATCTCTGCCGAATCAATATCAATGTGGACAATCTTAGCCCGACTAGCAAAGGCCTCTAACTTCCCCGTAACACGGTCATCAAACCTCACCCCAAATGCAAGCAATAAATCAGACTTATCCACAGCATAATTAGCATAAACAGTCCCATGCATTCCAAGCATTTGGAGTGACAATTCCTCGTCGTTGCACGGGTATGCCCCGAGACCCATCAAAGTACTGGCAACCGGGATCCCAGTAAGCTCCACGAACCGCCTTAACTCCTCACTGGAGTTCAAACACCCGCCACCAACATACAACACTGGTCTCTTGGACTCAGACACCAACCTCACAATCTGCTCCAAATGATCCTCATTGGGGGTCTTGGGCAACCTAGACATATACCCAGGTAACCTAATGGGTTGATCCCAATTGGGAACCACAAGCTGTTGTTGCACATCTTTGGGTATATCAATCAACACGGGGCCGGGTCGACCCGAGGTAGCTAAGAAAAAGGCCTCATTAACAACCCTAGGAATGTCCTCTACATCAAGAACAAGATAATTGTGCTTGGTGATTGATCTTGTTACCTCAACAATTGGCGTCTCCTGAAACGCGTCCGTACCGATCATTCTTCGGGGGACTTGGCCGGTGATTGCCACCACCGGAATGCTGTCCATGAGCGCGTCGGCGAGGCCGCTGACCAGGTTTGTTGCGCCGGGCCCGGAGGTTGCAATGCACACGCCGGGACGTCCCGACGCACGAGCGTAGCCCTCTGCCGCAAACACACCGCCTTGTTCGTGGCGCGGGAGGACGTTGCGGATGGTGGGGGAGCGCGTGAGGGCTTGGTGGATCTCCATGGACGCGCCGCCAGGGTAGGCGAATACATTGGTCACGCCTTGCCGCTCGAGCGCCTCAACGAGGACGTCGGCGCCTTTTCTGGGCTCGTCAGGGGCAAATCGGGAAATTTTGGTTTCTGGGTCTGGAGGGTTAGTGGTGGTGATGGTGGTGGTGGCGGTCTTGGAGTAGAGAGCGTTGGAGATTTGGAGGTGGCGGAGGAAAGTGGGTTTTTGGGGATGAGGAGAGAAGGGGAGGGTGAATCTGGAAATGGGGTTTGAGGATTTGGAAGAAACAGGGAAAGGAGAGAGTTTTGAGGAGGAAGAGGAGGGTGGAGCAATGGCCGCCATTGTTGAGAAGCTGAGAATGCGCCAGAGAGAGCAGAGAGTGAAGTGAATTGATAGTTTCAGGGGTGGCTGCTAGACCAGGGAGTTTCGTGACCAAGAGATTCAATTTATATTTACCTTTCGGAACCAAGATTCTATTTATATCAATTTTGTAATGGAAGAAATGTTATTTACGTTTGCCTCCCTGTGGTGTGGCCCCTTTTTATTCTTTTTTATTTGGACGAAGCCCCCCTTGTGGGCCTCTGTATGTTCCAATTTGGTAAAATTTCGGATACCCATTTCTCTTTTGGTGGAATATGTTCATGATACCAAATTATGATTAAAGTGTGACAAATTAAGTTGCTATGAGAACCCAAAAAGAAAATAAAACTATGTTGCTACTTCTTGCTACTTAGTAGGAGAGGGAGTACTTATTTTAAGGGAGACCAGCCAATGGATGACATCTGGCGAGGGTTACGAATGCATTTAATGAAGAGTTCATCCATGTAATAACACATGTCGTTGGCAATTTGATTAAGTTCGTGTTTCTAGTCTTAGAGGGATGACCTTCTACTAATTCATCTTTGATTTGGTCAATTGGTTCAGCCAGAGGTCGGCAGCTGAGCCAAATTGAGACTAAATTTGCCTATTGGTAATCAAGAAGAAAATTTTGGTTTGAGTTCATCACCAAGTTGTATTTTAGTGTAAAATCTACTACAAGTTTAGTCAAGAATGACAGCCCAAGGAATCAAAGGAAAAAACTTTAAGACATTACATCTCCCTACGAAAACCGAACTTTTTATTTAGATGTTCCTGCATAAACACTAGGGAACATTTAGCTAGATTTACAAATATGGATCCCACTTGTCTCATGTCAAGACATAGCTTAACTATTTGTTCAATAAATGTAACTTTGCCAAACGAATTTGGTATGCCTAATTTGGTATGCCTAATGTGTTAGCGATTCGTCCTACAAGAATATTCATCTGAAGATTCTGCCTTCCTCTTCGCTTCTCTTTCTCCCTGCAAAACAATACGGAGTAAAAAGACCACATGCGGGGGGTGTTGGCCAAAGGCCCTCTGATGCCGAAGTTAGGTCGAGTGTTTTTAGGAAAACAGCTAATAATATGATGGAGATTTCTCTAGGGTGAGAACTGGGTGGCCGGAGCTGTGTGTGGTGGCCGAAGCTTTGTGTGAAAGAGAGAAAGAGTGTGGTGGCTAGGGTTTGTGAGAGAGAATTTCTGCAGAGTTTCGGACAGAAGTTTAGACGTACCTCAACCATTGGTGTAGCCATGTATTTATAGGAGCCTCGGAGGCTAGGGTTTCGGAAGAATAATTCCACATATGGAAAGAAATTATTCTTCCCCAATTTGGAGAGATTGATGTAATTGGGGATTTGATTTTAATCAAATCCCCAATTAGGGTGTTGGATATTTTCCATTGTCCCAATTGATCGGCCAGGTTGGGAAAATTTGGCAACTTTGCTGTGTGTTAGCACATAAAGGATCAACATTACGACTAGGCCTATTTCGTCAAGTCACAGTCCTATCACCGAAATACAACTCACAAAATGCAAGTGATTCTTCTATCATGTACCCTGATACAATGCACCCTCATGTCGTGCTTTGTTTTGAATGTACTTTTTTAGTTTAGATAAATTCCTACAATGTTTCAAAAACGACAATTATTATCATTGAAACAAATTCAAGTAAAAAATCAAAATTGTAGTTTGTTACCTCTCAATGGGATACATCCATCTATATTGCACGGGTCTGGCAATAGCAGTTTCTTCAACAAGGTGGATTGTCACATGAACCATGACATCGAAAAAATATGGTGGCATGTGGCGGATTGTTTGGCTAAATGGAGCCATAACCTTGATCTTGGGTTGTGTGTGCTTGATGCTGCTCCAAGCTGGCTTGGTTCTGTTTTAGTTGATGACTTATTAGGAGTTCCTAGAACTCGTTGGGTTAGTTTAGTTTCTGGCTAAGGTTTTGTTGCCCTACGATTGGGAGCCCTATATAGGGTATTCTTAACATCCAACACTTACATGTATGTGCTTTTCAATTCCAAATATGTTATTCAAGTGTGCTTTCTAATATTTTTATGACTAATATTCTTATATAGTTTTGGTTGACTGTCACTGGATTGAATCACGAACAAGAAGGAATTCATGTTTGAAAACTGATGAGTACGGCATTACATTGGTCAACTTCAATAATCTCCTTCCACCACCAGATACGTTTGTATTTGGATCACATGCACATCAACTGTTTTATGTGCAAGATCCAGAAGACATAGAATGGAAAGTTGTTGTGAAAACATTTTCTTGAGATCTTTTTGATATAGGAAATCATACATCACACGATACTTCTGCGCCTCAAAATTCAGATGGGGAGGTTGATGAAATTGATGAAGTGCAACCAAGAACAGATGTGCCATCCATAGTAGTGTAGTGTGTTATCAACATCTATATTTATTTTGTATTTATTGATGAATGGTTGAATGATGTAGCTGTCTTCTGTTATAAATATAAATTAAATATTTTTTGTCATGTTAAAATTTTGAAAACCTTGTGGGGGTTGTTGGAATTTTAAAAAGGTTTTAAAAACTTTACCGTTTTGATTTGTTTAATTATTCTGGCTTTTTTATTTTTTATTGTGAGGGTTATAAATATTTAATTTTCAGGTTTTGTTTCTATATTGAATGCCTTAATTTTCTAGTTAAATGTGGTAGAGGTCACATGTTATTAGATACTTATAAAAGGTCACTCCTTCTTCACATTTGAAATACTACTATAATACTATATACAACCACAATCTAATTCTCTCTTCCTCTACCTTTATACTTTCTATATTTTTTTATTATTATTTTTGGGCAACGGTTTAGTGAGTTGGAGACCTATATTCGACTATGAACGTGCTCATAGCAAATCTTGAGCCTGTGTATTGGGGATCGTATCTTGGAGTCTTGTAGACCGTCTATATCTGCACGTAGGGAGTCTACAAAGGCTTTAGATTGTTATGAAAATTATAGTTTTTTTCTTTCCGTAAAAGCCAAAAGCAAAACCATTTATAATCTACATATATAAAGCAAAACGCATAGAATGGTGAAACATTCAAAATACCAAAAAATACCCTTGGTTAATGCAAACATTAAGAATTGAAATTATTAATTAAATGAGGTTAAATGGTAAATTCACACTTTTTCATATTTAAAAAAATTAAAATTAAAAGAAAAATCATATAATGGATCCTATTTTTATGGAACACAACTATCTATTATCTTTTTTAATTCTAAAATAAATTTAAAAACGTTTTAAAAAAGCCTCTCATAGGCGCGGAAAAGCGTGCGGAGAATCTAGTATAAATAATATATGAAATAAATTGGAAAGTCTTTTTTTTTTTGGTGAACTGGGGGGGAAAGACCCCAAGCAACAGAATTACAACAAATCAACACAAACAAGATGGGGACGAGACTCCCCAATCAAGTCGTCAAAAACTAAAGAACCTATCCAACTTGGAGCAAAATCAAAATAACACACGCTAAGACCCATGTTATAGCTCCAGTTAGCTAGTTCGTTTGCGACACAATTCTTTTCTTTGTAGATATGCCTAACAACACAGCCATCAAACTGGTTGATGAGCTTACCACAACTAGCCACAATACCAGCAAGCAGATGGAGCGTAGCTAAATAAGGCTGCTGAATGAGATGGACAACAATAGCATAATCCATTTCCACAATTATCTTTGAAAGACCTTTACCAACTGCAACTTTGAGACCCAAAAACAACCCCCACAGCTCTACTTCCAACACCTGTCCAATCCCTAAATTGACAACAAAGCCACCAATCCAAGCACCAAAGGAATCACGGATCACACCCCTCGCACCAATAGCCCCAGAGCCATTTTTCCGAGATCCATCAACATTCAATTTAAAAACCCATGTCCCAGGAGGTTCCCAGGCAAGGGACACCTGAATCTTAGTAGTTTTGGCCTTAGACACATACGCATTAAAGAACCAATCCTTGGCAGCAGTCGGGATACTAGTTTGCGAGTAGGAAGGCAAATCATCCCCATTGAAGACATACTGATTTCTCCATTTCCAGACATACCAACAAGTAAATATAAACAACAAGTTCCAAGGCAGACCATAGATCCCTTTTCTATTAGACAGAAGATTACTATTCAGCCAATTTTGCAAATTAGTAGCAAAAAAGGACGAACCTGGCATAGGAATCACATCTTGCCAAACTCTCCTAGCTCGAGGGCAGTCCCTTAAAATATGAAGCACAGTTTCAGAGCTCCAGCCACAAAGAGTACAAGTTGGATCCACAACTAAATGACTTATCACCCTATGCTCATTAGAAAGAATTTTCCCTTGATACACCAACCAACAGAAGAATTTAAGCTTAGGAGGGAACTTAAGTTTCCACAACATATCCCAAAAAGGATCAAGTCGACCTTGATCCTTGAAGAGTAACGAATACGCAGTTTTAACAGTAAAAACTCCATTGGCAGCTTGTTTCCAAATCTGCCCATCCCTCAAATCACTATAGAAACCAATCGGAAAACTAACAACCTTCTGTACCAGGTCCTCATTGAGAACAGAACGCAACTTGCCAATATCCCACCAACCATCAGCCATGAACTTAGAAACAGTACAATCAGGCTGAACCATATTTAAAACACCATCATGTTGGTTGAGAGGAACATCATAAACCCAACTATGCTTCCAAAATTAAACAACATCCCCTTTCCCAATTCTCCACATCAAACCCTTCCTGAGCAGGCCAACATGATGTAGAACACCTCTCCATGTAAATGAGCAAACCTTTCTATCCTGCAAAGACTCCTCCAATATAGAATGCCCCTTCAAATACTTGTCTTCAAAAATCTGAACCCAAAGCCCCTTATCTTTCCTATGAA
Source organism: Prunus kanzakura (assembly GCA_020521455.1). Taxonomy (NCBI): domain Eukaryota; kingdom Viridiplantae; phylum Streptophyta; class Magnoliopsida; order Rosales; family Rosaceae; genus Prunus; species Prunus kanzakura. The sequence continues at coordinate 33,862 of BPUM01000444.1, forward strand.
TTCTCCACCCAATTTTAGCCAACATAGCTTGGTTCATATGTGAGATTTTCTTAAACCCCAAGCCCCCATAACTCTTAGGACGACAAGCTAAGTTCCACTGACACAGATGTACCTTATGCTTCTTTTCACTTCCTCCCCAAAAGAAATTACGGTTAAGACGATCTAGATCATCACAAATGCTTATAGGAAGCTTGACTGTTTGCATAGCATAAATAGGTATAGTTGCCGTGACAGCACGAATCAAAGTAGCCCACCCAGCTAGAGATAATAACTTGCTTTTCCTGCCAGCCAATCGCTTGTGGACTTTGTCCACCAAACCATAATAAGTATCCCTGCTGATTCTGGAATGTAAAAGAGGCATGCCCAAGTATCTTCCCAAATTTGTTGTGAGAGGTGAACCACAAATATAGCTAATTTCTCTAGCCACATCCTTACCAGTGTTAGGAGAGCAAAAGATCACAGACTTATCAAAATTCACAGCCTGCCCTGAAACTTGACAAAACATATTCAAACAATGCTTCATAACCTTGGCCTACGTGTGAGTAGCTTCAGCAAATAGAATTAGATCATCTGCGAAGAACAAGTGAGAGGCACTAGACCAGCTTGAGATGATTTCACATGCCTCCATTTTTTATTAGACACTGCATCCATCACCATATGAGATAACTTCTCAATACAAAGCACAAATAAGTAAGGAGAAAAGTAAAATAAATTAAAAATTAAATAAACAAATAATAGGTAAATAAAAGTAAAATAAATTAAGATTATGAAAGCAAGGTTGGTATGGTGAATCATGTCAAAGATGTTATCCTAAAGCCTTTGTACATGCAGGTATTAACGGTCTATAAGACTCCAAGATACAACCCCAATACACAGGCTCATGGTCCACTATGAGCACATTCACAGTTGAATATAGGTCTCCAAGTCATAGAACCGTTACCCAAAAATAATAATATAAGTAGAGGAAGTATGAAAAGTAGAAGATGAGAGAATCATATTGTAGTGGTGATTGTGGTATGTGGTATTGTGGTAGTATGCCAAATGTGCAAGAGGAGTGACCTTTTATAGGCATCTAAGAACATGTAACCTCCACCACATTAAACTAGAAAATTAAGGCATTCAATATAGAAATAAAACTTGAAAATGAAAAATATATATATAACTCCACAATAAATAAAATAAAACACCAAAATAATTAACCAAATCAAAATGGTAAAATTTTAAAACCTTTTTAAAATTCCAACACCTTCTCCTCCCAATTTTTATTTATTTATTTATTGAAATGAGAACTTTCATTCATAAAGAAGCAACATTAATACAACCAGAGTTCCTGATTTCTCTAGTTACTACAAAGTGACCTCATTAAAACCTTGCCATAAAAACCCCCAATGGAAGAAATCCGGTCAAGGAAAACGAGTACCACAACACCGCAATACATAATAAAACTAAACCCCTTGTCTATCCTTTCCTAGTAAAGTTTGAATTCATATCGGACCCACCCCTTCGCAGAAAAATTGAGTGCCTTCCTTCAGTCCAAATTGAGTCATAGCATGAGCCACACTGTTACCTTCACAAGGTTGATAAACCACCTTTACATTACCCAACTGCACCTACAGCATCCGAATATCATCAACTAGATTACTCACATTACTCATCCATCCATCAGTGCCAATAATCATATTTGCGTTCTTGTGAATCAGAAGCAGCAGTCAAATGAACCGTACCTTTAGCAACTGCCAAAAGTAGCCTGCTACGAATAGCCGCCAGCTCAATTACCAAAATATTGGAACCATCCGAGCCAACAGCCGCAAAACCCTAACAAAACTCGCATGACAATCACGAACCAAACGGCCTACTTCTCATCGCCTACTACTCCCAATTTATCTATGAATGAATGAATGATATAGTTGTCTGCCATTCGTAGTTTAAAATATATTTGAAATCAATGGTGATGGGGAATGGAGGTCTGCGGTCTATATGGAATTTTTAAATCAATTGTTGATTTCTAATGCTATGCATAACAAGTTGGGAAATAGAAAATTAGGGAGATGAAATAGAAAAGTCCAGTTTGTAGAAACAAACTAATACACATCATATTATCAAACAACTGATACACTTCGTAAATTAAAAAACACCTAACATTCTAAACAAACCGACAGACAACCACACACTGCATTGTGTGACCTTATGGTAATTTTAAAGACACTAGTCAATGCCATATTTAGTCCACAGCAAGAAAAAACCATAGAGAGTACAAATTATTTTAAACAATGGAACCTTACCATGAGTCGTGAGTAGGAAATTTTCCATTTTTCTTATTAAGTGTTTTGGCGATGCTATGCGTTATCCATTCATGTGTTGGTTTAAATGTAGGAGGCGGAGAAACACCTGACGGACCTACGACAGCCGACGAATCAGCACAGCTTTCTGGGGTTCTTTGTCTTGGAAAATTGTCAGTGCTAGTAAGAAGTCCAAAAATAATAATCTAGTTCCGGTGAATGAGGAAGTGAAGAAAACATTTGTAAGGGGTTTTCTTAATTCGTAATGAAATTATTAAAACGATTTTGCACACATGAAATTTTATAATAATAATGATGTTGCAGGCAAAATTTGAGCTACTTGGGCAAAGGGTATGTGATGAAGGGCGAGTCAAACAGTACGGGTAGAACACTTTCAGGTTATATTTCATTCTCCAAAAAGAGGTATTTATAATACAAGGATGTAACCCTAGTAAGGTCAAACTAGGAAACAAGATAAAATCCTAAATACACAATATCTGTACAAAAGGAAAGAAATAGAGTCCTAATATACTAGGAAATAAATCTCCAAATTAAGCTAGGATCTCGCTAACACTCCCCTTCAAGTTGGAGCAAAGATGTCACGCATGCCCAACTTGTCAAGCGAGTTGAGAAAGACCGTAGTAGACATAGCTTTCGTAAGAACATCTACCAGTTGATACTTGGATGATATAAACGAAAAAATAATAATTTCAACGTCCAACTTCTCTTTAACAAAATGCCGATCAACCTCCACATGCTTTGTATGATCATGTTGCACAGGGTTATGCGCGATTGTAATTGTAGCTTTGTTATCACAATACAAATCCATGGGTTTCTAGGGTCCAAACCCAAAGTCTCTCAACAATCTTCTCAACCATAGTAACTCACACACACCTTGAGCCATCCCACGATACTCGGCCTCGACACTAGACCTAGACACCACTTTTTGTTTTTTACTCCTCCAAGTAATAAGATTACCACCAACAAATGTGAAATACCCAGACGTAGAACGTCTATTACTGAACCAGCCCAATCAACATCCGTATACCCTTCCATATTTGTATGACCATACTTGCAAAACATTAACCCCTTGCCAGGAGTTACTTTCAGATACCTCAAAATGAGCATCACAGCACCCATATAATCTTCACTAGGAGAATATATAAACTGACTCACTACACTCACTGCATATGCAATATCAGGACATGTATGAGCTAAATAAATCAATTTGCCCACAAGTTGTTGATAACGCTCTTTATCTATAGGGACTTGATTAGGATACAACCCCAACTTATGATTATGTTCACTAGGGGTATCAATTGGTTTACAATCCAATATTCCAGTTTCTGCAAGTAAATCCAAAATATACTTTCTTTGGGATAGAAAGATACCATGTTTAGATCTGGCAATTTCAATCCCAATATAGTACTTCAAATCACCCAATGACTTCATCTCAAACTCGGAAGTCAGATGCTTCTGAAGACTTTGCATTTATACCTGATCATCTCCAGTCACAATCATATCATCAATATAAATAATTAAAGCCGTCAATTTACCTTTATGATTTTTTAGGAACAAAGTATGGTCTGAGTTACTCTGCACATACCCAAACTTCTTCATATATGCTGCAAATCTCCTAAACCACGCTATTGGGGATTGCTTCAATCTATATAAGGACTTCTGCAGCTTACACACAACATTCTCCTTAGAGGTTACAGGACTACCAGGAGGGAGAGCCATATAAATCTCCTTCATGAGGTCACCATGTAGAAACGCATTTTTGACATCAAACTGCAATAAGGTTTAGTCGTGGTTTGCAGCCAGGGATAAGAGTACACACACAGTATTGAGCTTTGCCACTAAAGCAAAGGTTTCCAAATAATCCACTCCATAGGTCTGAGTATAACCCTTTGCTACCAATCTAGCCTTGTAACGGTTGATGGAACCATCAACCTTATGCTTCAAAGTAAACACTCATCTGCATCTAATTGCTTTTTTCCCTCGTGGCAAAGGAACTTAATCCCATGTCTTATTCTTGTTCAAGGCATCCATCCATTTGAGGTTAGATAAAGCATCCTGCAGCTTAGTTGGCACATATACACTAGATAATTGACACAAATATGATGCATATGACTTAGATAAGCGATGGGTTGTCACATAATGGCTAATGAGATATTTAGATTTGGCATGTATATCAGGGGAATATTATACTTTGGGTTTCCAACGAGTAGTTTGTGGGGGTAATTGATAAGTACACATAGACAGATCATCAGAAATTACCTCACTTGACTAATTATCATGATTTGATTGGAGCAATGGCAGGGCAAATATGGGGAAGGGGGGGTCTTATATCAAACTTGTCTTCATAAGAATCATAAGAAACAGCACCAGGCAACCCAGTCGACCGGTCGTTTTGTCACAGAGAGCAAAATCATCACTTTCAGACCCTGAAGATTGGTCGTGACCATCTTGGCAACCGGTCATTTTGAAGCCTTAAGCATCATCTTCATGTTCAGAGCTAGACGACCAGTCGTGACCATCTTGGCGATCGGTCATTTTGAAGCTGAGAGCATCACCTTCCACTCCAGATCTAGGCGACCGGTCGCTATCAGATGGGTGACCGATCATTTTCTCTTCGAGAGAAATTTTTGCAATATCTTCACATACATCATTAAGTCCAAGATCCTCCAATCCAAGACTCTCCAATTCACTCCCCCACTCCCTCTAAATTGGAGAGGAGGGAGAGACGTAACATGCACCTTATGGGTAGGTGGATAATAGCACTTATAACCCTTCTGAGTAGAAGAGTAACCAATAAAGACAGCGCAGAACACAATGATCAAGTTTACTCCGTTGATGAGAGTAGACATGAACATAGGTAACACACCCAAAAACTTTAGGGGACAACTTGGAGATGGAGACATGGGAAACATGGTTACCAAACACATCATGGGGAGTCTTGAAATCAAGAACCCGGCTAGGAGTATGATTAATCAAATAGGCAGCAGATAGAATAGCATTCCCCCAAAGATGATAGGGAACAGACATATCCAATATGAGTGAGCGGGCAACTTCAAGCAATTGTCGATTCTTTCTTTCAGACACACCATTTTGTTGAAGGGTAAAAAGGGTTGTCATTTGATGAATAAAACCTTGAGCATGGAAGAAATACGCCAAAGTATTATTCACATATTCTTCTTTGTTATCAGTCCGGAATACTTTAACCCGAGCATGAAACTGAGTAGACACCATAGTACAAAATTTTGGAAGGATGGAAGCAACATCATATTTATTTTTTAGCAAGAAAACCCAAGTGAGCCGGGTACAATCATTAATAAATGTGACGAACCAACGAAATCCATTCGAAGTAACACGAGCTGGACCCCACACATCAGAATGCACTAAATCAAAAGGCTTTACAACATTACTGTCACTCAAAGGAAACACACTGCGATGGCTCTTGGCCAAAATACATGTCTCACACTTAAAACTGGACTCATCACAAGAGTGGAATAAAGATTGAAACAGACACTTAAGGTAGCCAAACGACGGGTGTCCCAAGCGACGATGCCGTAACCAAATTTGTTGTTTGTCTTTGACACTGCAACTTTGAACAATATTAACGACACGATCACGAACTGGTACAAAAAGCAATGTCAAATAATATAACCCCCATATCCGTTTACCATGTCCAATCGTCTCATGAGTCTTGAGATCCTAAAAAGAGAAATGTGTAGGATAGAAAGTAGCATAAGCATTAAGTGGATCAAATAATCGACCAACAGATGTTAAGTTACAATGGATATTGAGAACTAGTAATGCACGAGACAAGGATAGAGTAGGAGTGAGAGAGATTGTGCCCTCGCCAGTAATTGGAAAGGACAAGCTGCATTGTAAACTATCTTTTGTTTGTTGTGGTTAATAAACTATCTTTTGTTCCTTTTATCATTCTTGGTGTTTTAAAATCTATGCCTTGTTAGCAAATGACCGATTAGTGTAGTGACTTGGAGCAATTGCTCCCCCCAGGAAAGGTCATGGGTTTGAGTTCTAGCATCCGTGTGTAGTGTGTGTGAGTTTAGTATACTATTGACTTTCAATAGGAAATGTCCTTAAAAAAAAATAAAAATCTATGCCTTGTTATGTTCTTTGAACATTAAAATATTTTTCCCATTAGAGCTTGAAGTTTTGACTCCCCCAAATTATAAATTCTAGCTCCACCTCTGGTCCTAGGTTCAATTCCCTCCCCTCCAATGTTTCTTATATATACACACACAAAAAAACCCTAAGCATCTCCATGGGATTATGCTAAAGAAAGTAGGAAAAATTGCACATTATCAATCTACATGAGCCTACACATGTGCTTCATTAAAAAAAATTGATCACTCCAAGGGACAAGACAATCCACCAAGGTATAGTTGTATGAGTCTCAACAAATGGTAATATGACTATTTTTTATCATTAAATATCATATTTTACCTCAAAAAGTAGATGGGATCCAATATACCTATTGATTTTCAAGTAAGCAACATTGCTTACTTTGTGGGAATATGTAATTTTACCTACTTGAATGCGTATTCCATTAGAGGATGAAAATGGTTATGTGGCTGGATAAACAGGCTTTGCCTGCTCCTTTACGTACTCCTTTGGAGATGCTCTCCATTTGGAAGGAGATAATTAAAAGAAAGGATTTGGATTTGACAATAACGCTAAATTTGCTATAAAAAAAACTAAAAAACATTAGTTTGAATGTATTTGAAATAATTAGATGTAGACTTTCGAATCCATTGATTTTCTTCATTTCCTTTTTAAAATGGACGGTAAGTCGTTTGTATAACGAGTATTACCAACTATTATCCCAACTTTTAAAGAAAATAAAAAATTTAGCACACGTCAAAAATTGTGCCAAATACAATCATTAAGTGCATTGTTTCTCACTTGTATCCAATATAAGTATTTTGAGCAAGCACTTCTCTTAACACAAACCAAGTTATCGATTGCATTTTTTCTCACCATTGTAACCTAAGGAGTACCATTGTCACCTTTCTCAATACTTGATATGTGTCCATGAGCATAACCATAGTTTCACAAATACAAAGTAAAGAGTTAACTATGATTAGACCCATGGACACTTGTCAAGTGTTGAAAATGATGATAATAATATAGATTGGATTAAAATGGTGAGCAAAAATATTTATGTGGGAGTTAAGTGGAGGGACAATATATTTCAAAGTTGGAATCACTTCAAAGAATTGTTGGGTTATAGAAATTGTGACAAATCCAACTATTAAATGCATTATCTCTCATTTATGTATGGTCTAAAGTTTTTCGAAATTGAATGCTAGTTGTTGATTGGTCTTTTGAAATTTCAATATTCTTGTATAATTTGTCTTAAAATGATAAATAAATAATAATAAAAAACTTGGAAGGTGATTTACTTTCCATATTTTTGGAATGATTTTCATCAACCATACAAATAGAACCTTTCTTTGTCAAAGAAGATAAATAGGGAATATAAAATCAAAAAAAATTTCAAAGATTCCAACTTTAGCTTTTGCCTAATAAGATTCCATTTTAGTTGACCACAAGAATGGAAACTGGCACCAAATTTCGAGCCAATCAATCCAAAACATCCCCCCTTTTCAACCAAAAAAAGAAGAAAATGAGTGAGAAAGGAAAAAAACATGAAAAGGCCATGTGGTGAGTGAAAGCGAAACAAAAATATGAAAGCATTAGCAAGTACAAGGAATTGGGACGTGATGAATTGGTTCACTTGGATTTGACTGGCCCCACTTCCTTAAGTAACGTGCAACACGCGAGACGGTGTCGTATTGGACCGACCACCTCCGCCACCACCACCCTTTTTTATAATTTTAAAAGAAAATACGAAAATGCAAATGCCGTGGAAAAAACAGAGACCCCCGCCATAGATAAAGAGCCACACTGCTCTCTCAGAGCATTCTCCAAAGCACACGAAGGCACTCTCCCTCTTCTCTGTCCAAGACCCTAAACCTAACCCTAACCCTAATTTTTATACCGGTAAAGGTATGGCGGCCTCACTCATTATGCCGACGTCTTCTGCGTCGTCGTCGTCAATGGCGTCGTCTTTTTCGTCTCTCTTCTCTCGCTGCTCTGTCAGCCATAAAACTCTGCTCCCCAACGACTCCGGCTCTCGAATCTACGCTCCTAATAGCGTCGTAAGTGCACCGAGACACATTTGCATTTTATGTTCTGTAGTTTGAACTCGAAATTTTTCATTAAATTTTTCAATGTTGTTTCAGCTTTCAAAATTGAAACAAAAAGCAGTTTCCTTTGAGGATGGAGCTTTAAATGGCCTTGTAAAAACATAAAATTCCAGAAAGAGAAAAAGAAAGGGGTTGGCTTTGACAATTTCCAACATAAATTTTCTTCAACTTTTATTAGTTTTGACATGTTGGGTGAAATTCTGCTGTGGGTATTTGGGTGCAGCTAAATAAAGTTTTGTTGTTGTTTTCATTTTCTAGATCATGTTTCAAAGTATTTACAACGTCATTTTCAAGTTTTGTTGGTTTGTGTATTTGCATTATTGTTGTAGAAATGTGATATGGCTGAGCCAATTAAATATGGAAATGGGAAGCCAATCATTCCTATTGTTAACGAACGGACGCTGCCCAAGTTCTTGGAATCAGCACGCTTGGAGAAGTCAGTTAACAGAAGTAGTCCTAGGATCAAACTGTTTTCTGGCACAGCAAATCCTGCACTCTCTCAGGTAATCAGAATCCGCTTTTGATTTAGCGTATGTATGTTAGACATCACCTTTCAAAGGGCATTTTCACATTTCCTTGACATTAACATTAACTGGTAGAGCATGTTTTGCTTTTTAATACTGATGATTTACTTGTTAGATTGGCTGACATGAGACAATCTCCCTTTATATATATTTAAACATAAGGTTGTCACATGTATTTCGTCTTCAGTTTTTGAAGCTGTGTGAAAAATGTTGGATGCTTTTAGTTGTATATTTCTAGCTGTTTACTAATTGTTTATTACTTAAGAAACTTCTTAACCATCTTTCCTATATATTTGTCTCTTCAACACAATAAATCGCTTATAGTTCTTGGGGCTTTGTGCTTGTGATTGCTAACTATCAGTAAATTATGCTTAGGAAATTGCTTGGTACATGGGATTGGAGCTTGGGAAGATCAACATAAAGCGCTTTGCAGATGGTGAAGTTTACGTCCAATTGGGAGAGAGTGTTAGAGGATGTGATGTATTCTTACTGCAGCCAACTTGCCCTCCTGTGAATGAGAACTTCATGGAGCTACAGATAGTAATTGATGCTTGTCGGAGGGCATCGGCCAAAAATATTACTGCAGTAATTCCATATTTTGGATATTCCAGAGCTGATAGAAAGGCAAGTTTATTTCATAGTGTTTTAGGTTGAACTTTTCTAGGATATTATCAGTAGAAAGTACCTGGAGATCAAAGATTACAAACAAAACTAAGGAAATATGGCATTCTGGGTGGTTTCATTCATACTTTGTCAATGGGAGCTGGAGGGCATACCATTAAGTTTGTTACGAGTTCAACATCTTTATAGTTATTACTTTTATTTTAATTGAAGCACATCGTTTTTGGCATTTGAACTGGAATATGCGTTCTTTTTTCCTCCAGACTCAAGGGCGTGAGTCCATTGCAGCCAAGCTGGCTGCAAACCTCATCACTGTAGCAGGTGCAGACCGTGTTCTTGCTTGTGACATTCACTCTGGGCAGTCAATAGGTTACTTTGATATACCAGTAGATCATGTATATTGCGAGGTGAATCAGCTCACTGATTTTATATTCTTGACTTGTAAAAGCTTTGTGTTCTCTAAAACTTACGATATTTCTCATGTGCAATTTAGCATGTGATCCTTGATTATCTTGCCAGCAAGACAATTTGTTCTGATGATTTGGTAGTGGTGTCCCCTGATGTTGGGGGAGTTGCAAGAGCACGTGCTTTTGCAAAAAAATTATCTGATGCACCTTTAGCCATTGTAGACAAAAGACGTCAAGGACACAATGTTGCTGAGGTAATTTCTGCAGCAACGGCCTGCTTTAATCTTTGTATGTCTTATAATGCTTCACATGCAACATTATACTTGATAAAGGGATATAATATACTGTGGTAATTCTGGCTGAAATGTTTAAATCCCATCAACTGACGTGAATTTTTTTGGGTCATAAATCACGTCATGTGTCCCATGTCTCTGTCATCGTTCTAAGTTTTTATTTATCCACTTAAAACTAGTTTTTTTGGGACATTACAAAATGTTAGGACAACGTACAGGTGCATAATGGCATGGCTGTGAATGTTGTAGCTCATTAATGTAACTAACAATAAACTGCCAATGAGCAAGGAATTGTTGCATCTCTAATTTTTCACCTTTGTAGGTGATGAACCTGATTGGCGATGTGAAAGGAAAAGTTGCAGTTATGGTGGATGATATGATCGACACTGCTGGTGAGTCAAGTGATCTTGATGTGAAATTGTCCTTGCTCATAAATTCAAACAAATAAAAATGAAAGATAGAGGAAGAAAAGACAAAGCAAATTGAATTTAAATAAATAACCAAATAAAAGGATATAAAAAGTCAAATTGAACTTATGCTTTTTATATATGATTCATTACTTTCCTTGATTAGGTTAAATAAATTTCAATGACTAAAGCCTTTAATCCTCTTTTGTCATTACCTTTTTATACCAGCTAACATTTATGGTCCATTTTTTAAGTTTCTGTATGATGTTTCTTTTGGAGGAATGACCATGTATATGTGAACTTCTCCTGTCCACCCATGTCTCCGGTTAGATTTAAATGTTGCAGCTGATATGTGATATGATTTCCCTGAGATTATTCTCATGGTCAGATTGACGTGTGTTTACATCTCTTGAACCAGATCGCATGAGATATATCATTTTGCTGCCAGTTTTCGATTCCTTTTCTAAATGAGTTGCATGTTGTAGGGACAATTTCAAAAGGTGCAGCTCTATTGCATCAAGAAGGGGCAAGGGAAGTCTATGCATGCTGTACTCATGCTGTGTTTAGGTATCAACTTCCTTTGAAGCATTTGATCTTCTTCGTTTATTTCAGTAGATGCATGTCATGGCTCTTTGCCGTTTTTACTTCTATCCAGAGATAACCTTCATTTTTTAGTTTGACTGCTAGAACTTCTAATATTTTGACTATTTTTATGTTTCCCTTTCGAAGTTGATAAATTTCTTGTAAATCTAAGCTGCCCGTTACTGATCAAAGTTCCAACTCCAGATGCACAAGATCTTCTGCAAACAAGAACTGCTAGAACTTCAAATCTTTTGACTTATTTTCTGTTTCCTTTTTTTGACTCTTTTCCTTTGTTGCTTTTTCTTCACAGCCCTCCTGCAATTGAAAGGTTGTCAAATGGCCTGTTTCAAGAGGTGATTGTAACGAACACAATTCCTGTAGCGGAGAAGAATTACTTTCCCCAGTTGACTGTGCTTTCAGTAGCAAACCTGTTGGGTGAAACTATTTGGCGTGTTCATGATGATTCTTCTGTGAGTAGCATATTTCAGTGAAACCAGATAAGGATGATAGGCAATGCCAATCGCTTCCTTCAAAATCTATAGCACATTGATTTACCCCATCCAATCTTCTATTTTTATTGGTTCTCTATAGATCATTTTTGTGCTTTCTTTTTAAAGATATATAAAATATATTTATCTTCTTTTTTAATAGAAAAGAAAGAAAGAAAAAAACCTTGTTCAATGAGCTTATGGCATTAGAGAAAGATTGTGGAAGTTCTACAAGTTAGGTTTGATGTAAAATTCGAGATTTATTGTAACACCCCAACACCGGGTTACATAACAGGGAACATAAAATGTATGGTATGGGACCTCCAACTTGATTTGGTCATTCCAACTCAACCACTTCACCAGGTTACCTACTTGGGTGCCTATTCCCTTGGAGATGCTCTTACAATTCGACCACAAATTGATATCTCAAATAAGAAAAAAAGCCTTACATAAACTTATACTGAAAGAACAAACAAACACAACACAACACATTTGCTAAGAAAAACAAACACAAACACGACACATTTGCTAAGGAAAACAAAAACAAAAAGTACATTTCAAAAGAAAGAGGGATGAGCTAGCTTGGATTCTTTGACCCCTAAAAAGAGAGAATCAAATCAGTTCCAATGGTGGAGTAATTTGCTTGATAATATTGAACATATTCCAACAAGTTCACTGGCTTTTTCTGGATTGGGTGGTCCTTGTCGATAAGCTCGTTGGGTATTTGTATCACCCCTTCCTGGAAAGAAAATAGCCCCAACGAGTATCTGACCTCATTTTCCCTCAAAGTCACTCTATGTTTACAAGATCTTATTCTGCCATTGCTCCAAACCTAGGCCAACCAAAGAATGCAAACATCCTATCTGAGATCTTTATTCATCTTGCAATATACAGCATAGATAGTTGATCACTGAAAAATTCTTGCCAGTATGTGTTGATTGAAGTATCAAACTACCAAAAGTTTTAAGTTTAAGTTAGGCTCGTGTTTCACTCCCCTCCTTTAACTACACTTGATGTTTCACTTTACTCCTAAAACTTAATTTGACTCATTCTGTCTCATCCGGTCATAACGATATGAGTTTATAGATATAAAACCTCATTTACATATTTACTCATTTGGAATGGGGAAAGTTTTGAACACGGGAGAGAAGAAATGAGTACGAAATCAACTACTCCCCTCCTAAAACTTAATTCCTCGTTTTTAAAACATTGACTTCCAAATTTTAATGTGTTAATAAACGCTTGAGAATTCATGAATTTGACTGGTTTCCATACTCATATATTAGTAAAAGCAAGGGAGGTAGTGGAATAATTTTCATATTCATATATTAGTAAAGGGGGAAGTCAGGAATGAGAATAATTCCAATACCCCTTCCATGTAAGTAAACATGAGATAGCTGAGTTTGTTGTCGGACTGTTATAAAAGAATTGGTTACATAGTACTGATGAACATATATATAATATGTATGTATGTATCATGTATATATATATCCATGAAAAAGCGAGATCAATGAAATGGTGTGACATACCTGATATCCACCACCAGCTAGGAACAGGCAGGATGAAGGCAAAGGATCAAAACCTATCCACTCATTATCCTTTGTGTTTATCTCCAGACCATTGACATGATTTTGATGCAGTATGGTGGTAATAGTCTTGTCTGTATGACCGGCCAGACCCACTGCATTTCCAGTTTTCTTGGGTTCTTTATATTTTGTAAATCGAAGATTGGAAACAGTCGATTGAGTGTGATCGTCATGGTACTTCTCTATGCCATAGTTTTCAAATACCATTCTTGTCACAATTCTTCCATCACTTATGCATACAGATCAACACTCTCACTAGCCAAAAGAGAACCAATAGTGTAAAAAGGTGAATCAATAAAATTATTATTAGGTCACAACTTGTAGCAAGTCCATAACATGTCAATAACAAAAGCGTAGGATGATTTATCTGTGTGATATCACATGTTACTGCAAATCCTAAGAGAAAACATCAAAAATATGATTAGATAACATTTAAACAGTTTAAAATGAACAGTCCAAGAACATTAAATCCAATAAACCTTTTCTTTTTTCACGGCTCAAACCAAGGAGAAGTTCCTTGATATCGGTACAATGATTCTTTTAGTGATGATGAATACTTGTCCAAAGAAATAACTATTGCCGATATCAGGGCCACCCTTGGCATTGTAAGTGGTGTTACCGTGCACGACTCCCAGTTTTGGAGGATCCCGAATTTTCTTTTTCACTTCTTTTGTTGAAATAACAAAAATTTCCCCATAAAATAACCTCAATGAGCATTGAATCCATGACCAACTAGACAATATTACCATACCATACAACTATATTAGACATATTTTCTTGAAAGATTTTTGTGGATATTAGTTTTACATGTTAATTGATAATGAATCTAAGTAATATAAAAATTTGTTTTTAGGCCATTGAGTCATTGCATTTATATATATATATATATTTTCGAGTTAAATTATTTGGGGCTCCAGTTTAAATTTTGCAAAGGGCCCTCAAATTTTTTAAATTATTCTTTTTACAAGCATTGAATTCCAAACACCGGTGAAAAAATAATTCATAAAAACGCAAAGAAAAAAATGATATATATGTGTCAAACTATTATTAACAATAATTTAAGAGTCTCTATTTATTGGGGAAGGAGACAAGTATTTTTCAATTAAGTATTTGAAAACATGAGGCACAATTTGTGGAAAAAAAAACCCTAAAAATAATAATAAGAGGAGTAATAGTCCCGGAGAACTAGCATTAGGACAAACATTGCTATAAAAAAAAAAAAAAAAAGAAGAAGAAAGTAAAAGTTGAGGAACTACAATAACCATTTTTGTAATTTAATGACCAAAATAGGTCACAAATTCAGCAATTATTGCTCCAAAATATCATAAATATTCGGTATGCAGCAGCAGCCCGTTTTCAAAGCCCATACAAAACGTTTCACTTTCACCCTGGTTACCCTATCCAGTCCAGCCGACGTTTCAGCCCATATTCAATAGGAAACTAGGGTTTCTCTCGTGGTGCCTATAAATTGCCTCTTCTGCATCCACCTCCTCTCAACTCCAAGCCCCTCTCTCACCTCTTGCTACAGAAGTAGCCTCCACTCCCTCCCTTATGAGTCTTTCTGTGTTTTGTATCAAAATTCACTGTAATTGATAGCTTTGATGAAACTCTTTGTGTCCAGAGTCGGCTGCTCTTGAGCACCTTCTATGACGGTCACAACCCTCTAAGAAGTTCTGAGCTTTCTCCTTCTCCCAGCCCTTTCTTTTTTCCCTCTTTTGTTGTTGTAATTTTCATGTTTTAGCCAAAAAAATTGTTGTGAATAGAAGAAAGCGAGGTGACGATAGAAATTCATGTCTGTCAATCCACTGACTGTAACAGTGTGATGTTACTGTGAATCCCGACAGGTTCTGATCGCTTTCTCACTTCTGATTTCATTCACTCTCACACACGTTGTTTTGAATTGGGTCGTCTGCTAAATTCTTTATAATTCTGGATTATTTGATGTTTTTATTTATTTGGGCAGTTGATGATCCTCATTGATATTAATGGGTAATTTGCATCTGAAACATTCATTGATGTTTTATCTATCACCTTGGAGAACTGATGCCCTTCTTTCTTTCACTTTTTTCTCTTCTTCTAAAAAGAATTTTATTATTTGGTTTTGCCTATGAAGATATGCTAATATTATAAAAATTGAGTGACCCAAATTACCTCACTTTTTAACAGTGTATATTTGCCAATAAGAGGTGAGACATTGCCTTGCTTTTAATCTCACTGCTTGGAATATGACAATGGTGGTCTTGCTAGATTATCTTTCTAAGTGGAAAGGCATCTCACATTTGTCTTTCCACAAGAAATTGTTGTCTCTTTAAATTGTTGAGGTTGGAAGCAAGACATATTTTGTACCATCTCTTTGTTAAGCCAAGTTACATTGCTAATTAGTCTGATATTTTGGAATTTACTTGGTTTTTAAATTAATAAAAAAAACTTTCATCATTATTTTAAGGTCAAATGATCTAAACATCCTTACAATGAAGAGTGTCTTAATCTCATTTGAACTAGAAATTAGTCTTGAACGTGTAAATTGGACGAAAATAATGAAACTTTCTCACTCCATGTATACGAATAGCTTCACAAAATTTAGATCCACACAATAGAAGGGGCGCTAATTACAAAACAAATTCAGTCAAAAAAATTGGTAGAATAGTTTTTTAGGGGTTGCGGAGATGAGGGGTTGTGGCTCAATTTTTTGGGGATTGGTATGGTCTTGTAGAGAAGTCTGTCTTTTTATTGGGTGAGCAAATCTAGTTGTCATTTTAAATCAACATTGGTCAGGTAAAAGAAATTCATAATTGCATTCTACTATACAGTAAACAACAAATCAAAGATAAACTAGATTACGTGGAGGAATCATTAGGTGTAATAATATTCATATAAGAAACTCGGTTCTTTATCTTCAAATATGAAGATGCAAAAAGTTAGGGCTTGTTTGGTATTCAACTTGAATTCAACTTTTTAAACTCAAAAACAGAATTTGAGTCCAAAACAAAGAAAACCTGTTTGGTAGCCCTATTTTTAAAAACTCGAACTCAAGAACAACTAAAAAACATTCTAATAATTAAAAACAAAAAATACATGTCTTTTCAGTTTTTTTCTAACAACCCACAAGTTCTCAAATTTTTAAAATTTGAAAACAGTATTCAAGTTGCATACAAAACAAGTTTTTGAATCTTAAAAATTGATTTAAAAACTCCTTGTTTTTAAGAAAAATCAAAGTTTTTGAGTTCCCTATTTGAATAGATTACCAAATGCCCCCTTAGCTTTGGTGAAGAATTTTCTTAGAGTGATAAAAGTCTTTTAAAAGATGAAAAATTGGTCATCTTCAAATTTGGGTCTCCATTGGGGTTATTTTTAGAATGTCTCTAAGTCCATCTTCAACCCATTAGGTCAAACCCAAAATATTTCAAGTAAAAGTCAATTTTCTCTCATAACTCAAGAAAATGAAGGGACTAAAATTTGAGAAAACCTAAACTTGAGGTCAAAAAGCAATTTAGTTATTGCTTGAACCTAAATTTTTTTGGGTGGAGCTCACCTATTGTTGACGTAGGCATATGCAAGGGAATCAAAATGGTGAACATGATGTAGTGGTTGTTGGCTACATGATGCAGGCAGTGTGCCAAGTGTTGCTTTGTGGTGATGTTGTTAGTGGAATTCAACGACAATAATTCAATCTTCGTGTTTTTTCTATATATTCTAATAGTAACTTAAATAAATTAGATTAAATTTAAGTTATTGGATCTTTTTTTTTTATCATTAAAAAAGCTTAGATTTAATTTAGATTATTGATTTAAGTTATTATTAGAATATAAATAAATAAATTAATTAAAAAATGAAGTTTGAATTGTTGTCGTTGGATTCCAATAGCAACATCACTACAAGGCGACACTTGGCATGCCAACAACTACTGCAACGCGGCCTCATTCTAATTTCTTGGCACATGCCCAAACCAGCAGTAGGTGGGCTCCATCGAAATTTTTTTTTAAGTCTAGGCA
>BPUM01000445.1:0-42988 GCA_020521455.1 Prunus kanzakura
TGCCTTCGTTACTTAGTAATTTTGTTTAGTTTCTCTTTATTTCGAGTCACTTACCTATGTTTGTATGTTCTGTAGGTTAAGGGAGCAAGATATCACATTTGATACAGTCCATGCATATTAAGGGCTGATTGGCATGAGTGGAATACCACTTGAGGCATTTGAAGCAAAATGGTGCAAAAACGTGCAAAACTGGAGCCTGAGTTAGAAGTTCATTTCGGACTTATCTTCTTCATCCGAGCTTGGATTGGGCCAATACTTGTGTGGTTGGATCAGAGACATTCGGAACTTCAAAATGGATATCTTAAAGTCATCATTTGATTCAGCCAAGCCCAATTCGGGAGCCCATGAAAATACACATCATGCTGACATGAGGATGAGCTATTGGTTTCTGGATGGAAGCTTGGTCATGCTGACATGATGATGAGCTAGGGCTGCTGGTGGGATTTATTGGTGAAGTGCAGCAACCAATTCTGATTATCTAAATACAAGTGTTGTATGCATTAGCCATCTCCCTATAAATACCACTTCCATATCCTGAGATTCACAATCAATCCCCAGAGGCAGAGACAGACACATTCACTTCATCCATTACTCCCATACACACATTCAGATTCACCACAAAGAGAGAAGAGAGCTAGCTGCAAAGGAGGGAGAGCTGGGAGCTGTCCTGGAAATTACCTTGCTGCCACCAGCTAGTTCTTCTATTCTCTTTATTCTATCTATGTATTTCTTATTTTCTGTATTCATAATCATGTTTAACTAATCCATTTAGTTAGGGCTTAGGATGAAGCCCTAGTCATGAATATTCAATGTTATGGATGATTTCATAGTTAATTGATTTCCTTGCTTTCATTATCAAGTTGTTAACCTCCAGTTTATTATGTGCTTGATGTATGTTTTCTTGGAGTAGCTAACTAGGATTTTATGCATCTAGCACAGGTTGGGAAGGGGTTTAAATTCGCCAATTCTACTCTCCTTTCACAAGCAACACGTGAATGGCCTAAGAATCATTCTCAATCATTGTTTCACAACTTGTTCATTGCTGCCATTGTTTACTTTCCAGCACTTCCATTTCATTCTCTTGTTTCCATTTCAACAACAAAACCCCCATTTCGAGTGCGTGTGTGGTGCTAGGATTCTGTTCTAGACCTTTCCATTTGTTACTTTGTTTGTTTGTTTCTTTTCTGTTTTTCCAGATTTCTAAGTAGTTTAACTTGCAACCAAGTTACCATTCTCCGTGGGATCGACCTCGTATTTCCATAAGCTATATTATAAACGGTTCGTGCACTTGCGAGAATTGAAGTTGCTATTTTTAATAACTCATTTTAGTTGTTAGGAATAGGCACAACATCCAATTGCTAGAACTACGGAATAGTCCAAACACGCCAATAAAGCACGAACTGCCTTTGAACTTGAGGTGTCCAATTTCGTACACCTAATGATTTCCGACTGAGCCCAAAACTTGGGCATCATCATAATATGGTGGGAGGAGTCATTTGATGAGTTTTGAGTGAAATCCAATCGCTAGAACTACGGAATACACCAAACACTCCAATAAAGCATGACCAGCCTCTGAACTTGAATTATCCAATTTCGTACACCTATTGATTTCCGATCGAGACCAAAACTTTTTTATCATCATAATATGGTGGGAGGAGTCATGTGGTGAGTTTTGAGTGAAATCCAATCTCTAGAACTGCGGAATACACCAACCACTCCAATTCGGAACAAACTGCCTTTGAAATTTAAGTGTCCAATTTCGTACACCTATTGATTTCCGATCGAGCCCAAAACTTTGGAATCATCATAATATGGTGGGAGGAGTCATGTGGTGAGTTTTGAGAGAAATCCAATCTCTAGAACTACGGAGTACACCAACCACTCCAATTCGGAACAAACTGCCTTTGAACTTGAAGTGTCCAATTTCGTACACCTATTGATTTCCGATCGAGCCCAAAACTTGGGCATCATCATAATATGGTGGGAGGAGTCATTTCATGAGTTTTGAGTGAAATCCAATCACTAGAACTATGGAATACACCAACCACACCAATAAAGCACGAACTGCCTTTGAACTTGAATTGTCCAATTTCGTACACCTATTCATTTCTGATCGAGCCCAAAACTTGGGCATCATTATACTATTTTGGGAGGAGTCATGTGGTGAGTTTTGAGTGAAATCCAATTGCTAGAACTACGGAATACACCAATCACTCCAATTCGGAACAAACTGCCTTTGAACTTGAAGTGTCCAATTTCATACACCTATCGATTTCCGATCGAGCCCAAAACTTGGGCATCATCGTAACATGGTGGGAGGAGTCATTTCATGAGTTTTGTGTGAAATCCAATCGCTAGAACTACGGAATACACCTACCACTCCAATTCGGAACAAATTGCCTTTGAAATTGAAGTGTCCAATTTCGTACACCTATTCATTTCCGATGGATCCCAAAACTTGGGCATCATCATAACATGGTGGTAGGAGTCATTTGATAAGTTTTGAGTGAAATCCAATTGTTAGAACTACGGAATACACCAAACACTCCAATAAAGCACAAACTGGCTTTGAACTTGAATTTTCAAATTTCGTACCCCTATTGATTTCCGATCGAGCCCAAAACTTTGGCATCATCATAATATGGTGGCACTAGTCATGTGGTGAGTTTTGAGTTAAATCCAATCGCTAGAACTACGGAATACACCAACCACTCCAATTCGGAACAAACTGCCTTTGAACTTGAAGTGTCCAATTTCGTACACGTATTGATTTCCGATCGAGTCCAAAACTTGGGCATCATCATAATATAGTGGGAGGAGTCATTTGATGAGTTTTGAGTGAAATCTCGTACACCTATTGATTTCCGATCGAGCCCAAAACTTTGGCGTCATCATAATATGGTGGGAGGAGTCATTTCATGAGTTTTGAGTGAAATCCAATCGCTAGAACTACGGAATACACCTACCACTTCAATTCGGAACAAACTGCCTTTGAACTTGAAGTGTCCATTTTCGTACACCTATTGATTTCCGATCGAGCCCAAAACTTGGGCATCATCATAATGTGCTGGGAGGAGTCATTTCATGAGTTGGAAATGAAATCCAATCGCTAGAACTACGGAATACACCTACCACTCCAATTCGGAACAAACTGCCTTTGAACTTGAAGTGTCCAATTTCGTACACCAATTGATTTCCGATCGAGCCCAAAACCTGGACATCATGATAATATGGTGGGAGGAGTCATTCCATGAGTTTTGAGTGAAATCCAATTGCTAGAACTACGGAATACACCTACCATTCCAATTCGGAACAAACTGCCTTTGAACTTGAAGTGTCCAATTTCGTACACCTATTGATTTCCGATCTAGCCCAAAACTTGGGCATCAACATAATAAGGTTTGAGGAGTCATGTGGTGAGTTTTGAGGGAAACCCAATCGCTAGACCTACGGAATACACCTACCACTCCAATTCGGAACAAACTGCCTTTGAACTTGAAGTGTCCAATTTCGTACACCTATTGATTTCCGATCGAGCCCAAAACTTGGCATCATCATAATATTTTGGGAGGAGTCATGTGGTGAGTTTTGAGTGAAATCCAATCGCTAGAACTACGGAATACACCAACCACTCCAATTCGCAACAAACTGCCTTTGAACATGAAGTGTCCAATTTCGTACACCTATTGATTTCCGATCGAGCCCAAAACTTGGGCATCATCATAATATGGTGGGAGGAGTCATTCATGAGTTTTGAGTGAAATCCAATCGCTAGAACTACGGAATACACCTACCACTCCAATTCGGAACTGATCAGTTCATAATTGTATATCATTTTGTACCCCTGTAGCTTATGATTTGGTTATGTTGTTGAGTTAAACTTGTGCTTTTAATCCCTTTTCTGTTTGTCATTCAGTTCTTTGGGCCTTAGGTTGCAATGGTGACTTTGGATAAGAAAAGTTGCACTATGGTGCAAAAAACGAGCTGACTGAGTTAGCAATTGGTTTTGGCCTTAACTTCCTACTCCCTACTTGGATTGGCCCAAATGATATGTGGTTAGAAAGAGGAGTTTCTGAACTGCAAGATGGAGTGCTCATACGTATCCATTGATGAAGCCAAGCCCAATCCGTGGTCCCATCAAGTTGCACCATGCTCAGGATTGCAGCTGCCAGCTGATGAGCTTGTCACCTCCTTTAAGCCATGTGCCTCACCCCAGCTGTAACTGACTTTGGCAGCAAAAGAAGACCACATGACTTTGGCAGCAAAAGAAGATCACATGGGATGGCAGCCAAAAGAAGATCACATGGGTTGGCAGCAAAAACTGATCACCTTTGAACCCATGTGAAGAAAGCTTGTGCATCAGCAAAAGATGAAGGATGGTGTGGGAATATCATCATGATGTTCCTCCCTCTTAGCCCTATAAATAGAGAGGTCTTGAAGCTTCAAAGGAACACACATCCACCCCATACACTCTAGGTATACAGCCAGATACTCTAAACTGCCCCAAAACACCAAAACAGCTCCAGAAAACCTCCCTTCTATTTCCTACGAATTTCCTCTCTCTCAACCATCACCACTCACTCAAACTCATCCCAAATCACCTCCATATCCTTCATACATCCTTCCAGACGTGGAGAAGCTCTTGAAGAAGCATTGGACACCCCAAGAACTTCAGAAAAGGGTTTTTCTACTCTTATGGCATTCATTATGTTTTCCCAATTCTGTTTTAGTTTCTTTTCCATTATGAGTAGCTAAATCCATAACTAGGGTTTCGATGTAACCTAACATGAATATTCTGGGTTTATAAGTTTGAAGTTTGGAGTTTCAAGTTTGATTCATGATTCATGTTTTTATTCATTTTGCCTACTTGCTTATATGCTGATCGGAATGCTTAGCTACCATTTTGATTTGTATATCTTGGTTTGAATTAAGAGTAGACACCATGCTTTAATTCGAATTGAACTATGAATAGGAAGAGTATGTATGGACATTCGACAACAGGGATTAGATACATGCTTGGTTGTTTAAATTGTTCTTCTATGCTTAATGGGTTCCTAATGCTTAATTTTAGGTTAGACAACAAATGATCAAATTAGGGAATTAGGAACACAATGTTAGGACTAGACACCATGGCCTAATCATACTTTAGCTAGAATCAATCTTTGAATCTGAATTAGACTTGTTACTTGACTCCTTATAACCCAGAATTGAATTGTTATGGTGAATCGAATGCCCTAGTCTCCAAATCCGTTTTCCAGCCCTTCAAAATCACTCTTTGTTACACTTGTTTATTTGCTTTCATTTGCCATTTCAGTTTGCTCACTTCTTTTCACAATCACAATCACTATCACTTTAAATTCTGTTTTAGACTAGACTTCCTAACTTCTTGAATTTGGTAATCTAAGTACATAACTAATTTGAACTTCTCAGTCTTCGTGGGTACAACCTCGTACTTGTCTTGCTATACTACTAATTGCCCCGTACAATTGCGAGTTAACATAATATTAACAACAGAAACAAACTGCCTTTGAACTTGAAGTGTCCAATTTCGTACACCTATTGATTTCTGATCGAGCCCAAAACTTGGGCATCATCATAATATGGTGGGAGGAGCCATGTGGAGAGTTTTGAGTTAAATCCAATCGCTAGAACTACGGAATACACCTACCACTCCAATTCGGAACAAACTGCCTTTGAACTTGAATTGTCCAATTTCGTACACCTATTGATTTCCGATCGAGCCCAAAACTTAGGCATCATCAAAATATGTTGGGAGGAGTCATTTCATGAGTTTTGAGTGAAATCCAATCGCTAGAACTACAGAATACACTTACCACTCCAATTCGGAACAAACTGCCTTTGAACTTGAGTGTCCAATTTCGTACACCTATTGATTTCCGATCGAGCCCAAAACTTGGGCATCATCATAATATGGTGGGAGGAGTCATTTCATGAGTTTTGAGTGAAATCCAATCGCTAGAACTACGGCATACACCAACCACTCCAATTCGGAACAAACTGCCTTCGAACTAGAAGTGTCCAATTTCGTACACCTATTGATTTCCGATCGAGCCCAGTTCTAGCGATTGGATTTCACTCAAAACTCACCACATGACTCCTCGAACCATATTATGACGATGCCCAATTTTTGTTGTCGATCGGAAGTCAATAGGTGTACGAAATTGGACACTTCAAGTTCAAAGGCAGTTTGTCCCGAATTGGAGTGGTTGGTGTATTCCGTAGTTCTAGCGATTGGATTTCACCCAAAACTCACCACATGACTCGTCCCACCATATTCGTATGATGCCCAAGTTTTGGACAGTTTTGGGCTCGATTGGAAATCAGTTGGTGTACGAAATTGGACAATTCAATTTCAAAGGCAGTTCGTTCCTTAATGGAGTGGTTGGTACATTTCGTAGTTCTAGCGATTGGATTTCACTCAAAACTCACCAAATGACTCCTCCCACCATATTACGATGATGCCCAAGTTCTGGGCCCGATCGGAAATCAATAGGTGTACGAAATTGGACGCTTCAAGTTCCAAGGCATTTTGTTCCGAATTGGAGTTGTTGGTGTATTCCGTAGTTCTAGCCATTGGATTTCACTCAAAAGTCAGCCAATGACTCCTTCCACCATATTATGATGATGCCCAAGTTTTGGGCTCGATCGGAAATCAATTGGTGTACGAAATTGGACAATTCAAGTTCAAAGGCAGTTCATGATTTATTGGAGTGTTTGGTGTATTTCGTAGTTCTAGCTATTGGATTTCACTCAAAACTTATCAAATGACTCCTCCCACCATATTATGATGATGCCCGAGTTTTGGGAACGATCGGAAACCAATAGGTGTACGAAATTACACACTTCAAGTTCAAAGGCAGTTTGTTACGAGTTGGAATGGTTGGTGTATTCTGTAGTTCTAGCGATTGGATTTCACTCAAAACTCACCACATGACTACTCCCACCATGCTGTGACGATGCCCAAGTTTTCGGCTAGATCGGAAATCAATAGGTGAACGAAATACGACAATTCAAGTTCAAAGGCAGTTCGTGCCGTATTGGAGTGGTTGGTACATTTCGTAGTTCTAGCCATTGGATTTCACTCAGAACTCACCAAACGATTCCTCCCACCATATTATGATGATTCCCAAGTTTTGGGCTCGATCGGAAATCAATAGGTGTACAAAATTGGACACTTATAGTTCAAAGGCAGTTTGTTCCGAATTGGAGTGGTTGGTGTATTCCATAGTTCTAGCGATTGGATTTCACTCAAAACTCACCACATGACTCCTCCCACCATATTATGATGATGCCCAAGTTTTGGGCTTGATCGGAAATCAATAGGTGTACGACATTGGACACTTCAAGTTCATAGGCAGTTTGTTCCGAATTGGAGTGGTTGGTGTATTCCGTAGTTCTAGCGATTGGATTTCACTCAAAACTCACCACATCACTCCTTCCACCGTACTATGATGATGCCCAAGTTTTGGGCTCGATCGGAAATCAGTAGGTGTACGAAATTGGACAATTCAAGTTCAAAGGCAGTTCGTGCCTCAATGGAGTAGTTGGTACATTTCATAGTTCTAGCAATTGGATTTCACTCAAAACTCACCAAGTGACTCCTCCCACCATATTACGATGATGCCCAAGTTCTGGGCTCGATCGGAAATCAATAGGTGTACGAAATTGGACCCGTCATGTTCCAAAGCATTTTGTTCCGAATTGGAGTGGTTGGTGTATTCCGTAGTTCTAGCAATTGGATTTCACTCAAAACTCAGCCCATGACTCCTCCCACCATATTATGATGATGCCCAAGTTCTGGGCTCGATCAGAAATTAATAGGTGTACGAAATTGGACAATTCAAGTTCAAAGGCAGTTCGTGCTTTACTGGAGTGTTTGATGTATTTCGTAGTTGTAGCGATTGGATTTCACTCAAAACACATCAAATGACTCCTCCCACCATACTATGATGATGAACAAGTTTTGGGAACGATCGGAAATCAATAGGTGTACGAAATTGGACAATTCAAGTTCAAAGGCAGTTCGTGCCTTATTGGAGTGGTTGGTACATTCGTAGTTCTAGCGATTGGATTTCGCTCAAAACTCACCAAATGACTCCTCCCACCATATTATGATGATGCCCAAGTTTTGGGCCTCGATCGGAAATCAATAGGTGTACGAAATTGGACAATTCAATGTTCAAAGGCAGTTTGCTTCCGAATTGGAGTGGTTGGTGTATTCCGTAGTTCTAGCGATTGGATTTCACTCAAAACTCACTACATGACTCCTCCCACCATATTATGATGATGCCCAAGTTTTGGGCTCGATCGGAAATCAATAGGTGTACGAAATTGGACACTTCAAGTTCAAAGGCAGTATGTTCTGAATTTGAGTGGTTGGTGTATTCCTGTAGTTCTAGCGATTGGATTTCACTCAAAACTCACCACATGACTCCTCCCACCATATTATGATGATGCCCAAGTTTTGGGATCGATCGGAAATCAATAGGTGTACGAAATTGGACACTTCAAGTTCAAAGGCAGTTTGTTCCGAATTGGAGTGGTTGGTGTATTCCGTAGTTCTAGCAATTGGATATCACTCAATACTCACCACATGACTCCTCCCACCATATTATGATGATGCCCAAGTGTTGGGCTCGATCGGAAATCAATTGGTGTACGAAATTGGACAATTCAAGTTCAAGGGCAGTTCGTGCTTTATTGGAGTGTTTGGTGTATTTCGTAGTTTTAGCGATTGGATTTCCCTCAAAACACATCAAATGACACCTCCCGCCATATTATGATGATGCCCAAGTTTTGGGAACGATCGGAAATCATTAGGTATACGAATTTGGACAATTTAATTTCAAAGGCAGTTCGTGCCTTATTGGAGTGGTTGGTGTATTCCGTAGTTCTAGAGATTGGATTTCCCTCAAAACTCACCAAATGTCTCCTCCCAACATATTATGATGATTCATAAGTTTTGTGCTCGATCGGAAATCAATAGGTGTACGAAATTGGACACTTCAAGTTCGAAGGCAGTTTGTTCCGAATTGGAGTGGTTGGTGTATTCCGTAGTTCTAGCGATTGGATTTCACTCAAAACTCACCACATGAGTCCTCCAACCATATTATGATGAAGCCCAGGTTTTGGGCTCGATCGGAAATCAATAGGTGTACGAAATTCGACAATTCAAGTTCAAAGGCAGTTCGTGCCTTGTTGGAGTGGTTGGTGTATTCCGTAGTTCTAGCGATTGGATTTCCCTCAAAACTCACCACATGAATCCTCCCACCATATTATGATGATGCCCAAGTTTTGGGCTCGATTGGAAATCAATAGGTGTACGAAATTTGAAAATTCAAGTTCAAAGGCAGTTCGTGCTTTATTGGAGTGTTTGGTGTATTTCGTAGTTCTAGCGATTGGATTTCACTCAAAACTCACCACATGACTCCTCCCACCATATTATGATGATGCCCAAGCTTTGGGCTCGATCGGAAATGAATAGGTGTACGAAATTGGACAATTCAAGTTCAAAGGCAGTTCGGGCCTTATTGGAGTGGTTGGTACATTTCGTAGTTCTAGCGATTGGATTTCACTCAAAACTCACCACATGACTCCTCCCACCATATTATGATGATGCCAAAGTTTTGGGCTTGATCGGAAATCAATAGGTGTATGAAATTGGACACTTCAAATTCAAAGGCAGTTTGTTCCGAATTGGAGTGGTTGGTGTATTCCGTAGTTCTAGCGATTGGATTTCACTCAAAACTCACCACATGACTCCTCCCACCATATTATGATGATGCCCAAGTTTTGGGCTCGATCGGAAATCAATAGGTGTACGAAATTGGACACTTCAAGTTCAAAGGCAGTATGTTCCGAATTTTAGTGGTTGGTGGATTCCGTAGTTCTAGCGATTGGATTTCACCCAAAACTCACCACATGACTCCTCCCACCATATTAGGATGACGCCCAACTTTTGGGCTCGATCGGAAATCAATAGGTGTACGAAATTGGACACTTCAAGTTCAAAGGCAGTTTGTTCCGAGTTGGAGTGGTTGGTATATTCCGTAGTTCTAGCGATTGGATTTCACTCAAAACTCACCACAAGACTCCTCCCACCATACTATGATGATGCCCAAGTTTTGGGCTCGATCGGAAATCAATAGGTGTGCGAAATTGGACAATTCAAGTTCAAAGGCAGTTCATGCTTTATTGGGGTGTTTGGTGTATTTCGTAGTTCTAGTGATTGGATTTCACTCAAAACACGTCAAATGACTCCTCCCACCATATTATGATGATGCCCAAGTTTTAGGAACGATCGGAAATCAATAGGTGTACGAAATTAGACAATTCAAGTTCAAAGGCAGTTCGTGCCTTATTGGAGTGGTTGGTACATTTCGTTGTTCTAGCGACTGGATTTCACTCAAAACTCACCAAATGACTCTTCCCAACATATTATGATGATTCCCAAGTTTTGTGCTCGATCGGAAATCAATAGGTGTACGAAATTGGACACCTCAAGTTTAAAGGCAGTTTGTTCCGAATTGGAGTGGTTGGTGTATTCCATAGTTCTAGCGGTTGGATTTCACTCAAAACTCACCACATGACTCCTCCTCCATATTATGATGGTGCCCAAGTTCTGGGTTTGATCGGAAATCAATAGGTGTACGAAATTGGACACTTCAAGTTCAAAGGAAGTTTGTTCCGAATTGGAGTGGTTGGTGTATTCTGTAGTTCTAGCGATTGGATTTCACTCAAAACTCACCACATGACTCCTCCCACCATATTATGACGATGCCCAAGTTTCGGGCTCGATCGGAAATCAATAGGTGTACGAAATTGGAAACTTCAAGTACAAAGGCAGTTTATCCCAAATTGGAGTGGTTGGTGTATTCCGTAGTTCTAGCGATTGGATTTCACCCAAAACTCACCACATGACTCCTCCCACCATATTATGATGATGCCCAAGGTTTGGGCTCGATCGGAAATCAGTAGGTGTACGAAATTGGACACTTCAAGTTTAAAGGCAGTTTGTCCCAAATTTGAGTGGTTGGTGTATTCTGTAGTTCTAGCTATTGGATTTCACCCGAAACTCACCACATGACTCCTCCCACCATATTATGATGATGCCCCAGTTTTGGGCCCGATCGGAAGTCAATAGGTGCACGAAATTGGACAATTCCAGTTCAAAGGCAGTTTGTGCCATATTGGAGTGGTTGGTGTATTTCGTAGTTCTAGCGATTGGATTTCGCTCAAAACTCACCAAATGACTCCTCCCAACATATTATGATGATTCCCAAGTATTGGGCTCGATCGGAAATCAATAGGTGTACGAAATTGGACACTTCAAGTTCAAAGGCAGTTGTTCCGCATTGGAGTGGTTGGTGTATTCCGAAGTTCTAGCAATTGGATTTCACTCAAAACACACCACATGACCCCTCCAACCATACTATGACGATGCCCAAGTTCTGGGCTCGATCAGAAATCAATTGGTGTACGAAATTGGACAATTCAAGTTCAAAGGCAGTTCGTGCTTTATTGGAGTGGTTGTTGTGTTCCGTAGTTCTAGCGATTGGATTTCACTCAAAACTCACCAAACGACTCCTCCCACCATATTATGATGATGTCCAAGTTTTGGGCTCGATTCGGAAATCAATAGGTGTACGAAATTGGACAATTCAAGTTCAAAGGCAGTTTGTGCTTTATTGGAGTGTTTGGTGTATTTCGTAGTTCTAGCGATTCGATTTCACTCAAAACTCACCAAATGACTCCTCCCACAATATTATGATGATGCCCAAATTTTGGGCTTGATCGGAAATCAATATGTGTACGAAATTGGACAATTGAAGCTGAAAGGCAATTCGTGCTTTATTGGAGTGTTTGGTGTATTCCGTAGTTCTAGCGGTTGGATTTCACTCAACACTCATCAAACGACTCCTCCCACCATATTATGATGATGCCCAAGTTTTGGGCTCGATCAGAAATCAGTAGGTGTACGAAATTGGACAATTCAAGTTCAAAGGCAGTTCGTGCTTATTGGAGTGTTTGGTGTATTCCGTAGTTCTAGCGATTGGATTTCACTCAAAACTCATCAAATGACTCCTCCCACCATATTATGATGATGCCCAAGTTTTGGGCTCGATCGGAAATCAATAGGTGTACGAAATTGGACACTTCAAGTTCAAAGGCAGTTTGTTCCGAATTGGAGTGGTTGGTGTATTCCGTAGTTCTAGCGATTGGATTTCACTCAAAACTCACCACATGACTCCTCCCACCATATTATGATGATGCCCAAGTTTTGCGCTCGATCGGAAATCAATAGGTGTACGAAATTGGACAATTCAAGTTCAAAGGCAGTTCGTGCTTTATTGGAGTGGTTGGTGTATTCCGTAGTTCTAGCGATTGGATTTCACTCAAAACTCACCAAATGACTCCTCCCACCATATTATGATGATGCCCAAGTTTTGGGCTCGATCGGAAATCAATAGGTGTACGAAATTGGACACTTCAAGTTCAAAGGCAGTTTGTTCCGAATTGGAGTGGTTGGTGTATTCCGTAGTTCTAGCAATTGGATTTCACTCAAAACTCACCACATGACTCCTCCCACCATATTATGATGATGACCAAGTTTTGGGCTCGATCGGAAATCAATAGGTGTACGAAATTGGACAATTCAAGTTCAAAGGCAGTTCGTTCCTTAATTGGAGTGGTTGGTGTATTCCGTAGTTCTAGCGATTGGATTTCACTCAAAACTCATCAAATGACTCCTCCCACCATATTATGATGATGCCCAAGTTTTGGGCTCGATCAGGAAATCAATAGGTGTACGAAATTGGACACTTCAAGTTCAAAGGCAGTTCGTGCCGATATTGGAGTGGTTGGTGTATTCCGTAGTTCTAGCGATTGGATTTCACTCAAAACTCACCACATGACTCCTCCCACCATATTATGATGATGCCCAAGTTTTGGGCTCGATCGGAAATCAATAGGTGTACGAAATTGGACAATTCAAGTTCAAAGGCAGTTCTTGCCTTATTGGAGTGGTTGGTAGATTCGTAGTTCTAGCGATTGGATTTCACTCAAAACTCACCACATGACTCCTCCCACCATATTATGATGATGCCCAAGTTTTGAGCTCGATCGGAAATCAATAGGTGTACGAAATTGGACACTTCAAGTTCAAAGGCAGTTCGTGCCATATTGGAGTGGTTGGTACATTTCGTAGTTCTAGCGATTGGATTTCACTTCAAAACTCACCACATGACTCCTCCCACCATATTATGATGATGCCCAAGTTTTAGGGCTCGATCAGATATCAATAGGTGTACGAAATTGGACAATTCAAGTTCAAAGGCAGTTCGTGCCTTATTGGAGTGGTTGGTACATTTCAGTAGTTCTAGCGATTGGATTTCACTCAAAACTCACCAAATGACTCCTCCCAGCATATTATGATGATGCCCAAGTTTTGGGCTCAATCGGAAATCAATTGGTGTACGAAATTGGACAATTCAAGTACAAAGGCAGTTCATGCCTTATCGAAGTGGTTGGTACATTTCGTAGTTCTAGCGATTGGATTTCACTCAAAACTCACCACATGACTCCTCCCACCACATTATGATGATGCCCAAGTTTTGGGCACGATCGGAAATCAATAGGTGCACGAAATTGGACACTTCAAGTTCAAAGGCAGTTTGTTCCGAATTGGAGTGGTTAGTGTATTCCGTAGTTCTAGCGATTGGATTTCACCCAAAACTCTCCAGATGACTCCTCCCACCGTATTATGATGATGCCCAAGTTTTGGGCTCGATCGAAAATCAATTGGTGTACGAAATTGGACACTTCAAGTTCAAAGGCAGTTTGTTCCGAATTGGGATGGTTGGTGTATTCCTGTAGTTCCAGCGATTTGATTTCACTCAAAACTCATCAAATGACTCCTCCCACCATATTATGGTGATGCCCAAGTTTTGGGCTCGATCGGAAATCATTAGGTGTACGAAATTGGACACTTCAAGTTCAAAGGCAGTTCGTGCTTTATGGGATTGTTTGGTGTATTCCGTAGTTCTAGCGATTGGATGTCACTCAAAACTCATCAAATGACTCCTCCCACCATATTATGATGATGCCCAAGTTTAGGGCACGATCGAAATCAATAGGTGTACGAAATTGGACACTTCAAGTTCAAAAGCAATTTGTTCCTAATTGGAGTGGTTGGTGTATTCCGTAGTTCTAGAGATTGGATTTCACTCAAAACTCATCAAATGACTCCTCCCACCATATTATGATGATGCCAAAGTTTTGGGCTCGATCGGAAATCAATAGGTGTACGAAATTGGACACTTCAACTTCAAAGGCAGTTTGTTCCGAATTTGAGTGGTTGGTGTATTCCGTAGTTCTAGCGATTGGATTTCAATGAAAACTCATGAAATGACTCCTCCCACCATATTATGATGATGCCCAAGTTTTGGGCTCGATCGGAAATCAATTGGTGTACGAAATTGGACACTTCAAGTTCAAAGGCAGTTTGTTCCGAATTGGAGTGGTAGGTGTATTCCGTAGTTGTAGCGATTGGATTTCAGTCAAAACTCATCAAATGACTCCTCCCACCATATTATGTTGATGCCCAAGTTTTGGGCTCGATCGGAAATCAATTGGTGTACGAAATTGGACACTTCAAGTTCAAACGCAGTTTGTTCCGAATTGGAGTCGTCGGTGTATTCCGTAGTTCTAGCGATTGGATTTCGCTCAAAACTCACCACATGACTCCTCCCACAATATTATGATGATGCCCAAGTTTTGGGCTCGATCGGAAATCAATAGGTGGACGAAATTGGACACTTCAAGTTCAAAGGTAGTTTGTTCCGAATTGGAGTGGCTGGTGTATTCCGTAGTTCTAGCGATTCGATTTCACTCAAAACTCACCACATGACTCCTCCCAAAATATTACGATGATCCCCATGTTTTGGGCTCGATCGGAAATCAATAGGTGTACGAAATTTGACACTTCAAGTTCAAAGGCAATTTGTCCCGAATCTTTGATAGGTTTTTATTCTCGTCCATTTTTGATAGGTTTTTATTCTCGTCCCGCAGTACCTCTAGCTGGTGTCGATTCACCTCCACTATCCTTGCCCTCTCCCTTTTCAAGCTTTTTATAGCAGTCTGGCACTCTTCCACCATACTTCGCTCCGCCGCCAACTGACCTTTCAGCACCTCTACCTCATGGGACTTCGCAAGTAGGCGATGACCCAAACTTGCGACACATGCTGCACTCTGCACGTTCAGTGCCATGGCATCACTCGCAACCTGATTATCATCCCTTGTGCCAAACACACGTATATCTTTAGGAGTCACTAGATTTCTGCCCACTCCAATGGCAACATCGTTGTCCAGGAGTATTGAGTCAGCTACTGTCACAGGCCCCCTTGCGGAGGCAAAGTAGGGCATCCATACTGGTGCCACTGCTTGACCCCATGTCTGAGTCGGTGGAGCTAGGTTGAGATCCAACGAAAATGGGTAGGAAGAGGCCATTTGATTTCTCACTCGCTTTTCTTCTTTCTTTCTTTTCTTTTGTGTGTTTCTGAGTTTGTGTTTTTTTTTACCCTTTCTTTTTACTTTTTATAGACTTAGTTTTGCTAAACCCTAGCCACTGCGGTTCTAAGTTCTGTGCATCCCTTACGGCTTATCTCTATATGTCACCGCACCCGTTTCCCAACTCCCCTTAATTGCATTTTCACCTTTCACCACCTTCAAAGTGAAAAAGTCGTCCCGCTTCACCCAAGAGGCCAATAAGTCTGGCTTGGGGGATGTGAAAGCGGCCTCTGCGCGCCGACACGTCCCTCACTCCTTTTGCCTGTCACTTCCTAGGAACCGAGGCAGCAGGGACCACACTCTTTCTTTTCATAAATCCCGCCTTTGCACTCCCAATTCACGTTTCATTAAATTAAAAAATAAAAATAAAAATAATAACAAACGTGTGGGCTTCGGATTTCTTTACGGGTCGGGTTTTCACCGTTGTTAGGTTTCAAAGTGTGTTAACTTCTTTTGGGTTGGGTTTTCAATCGTTTGGGTTTTGGTTTGCATAAGACTGTTTGTTTAGGGCTTTCTGTTTCGAGTGTTTTACTATTTTTTTTTTTTTTTTAATTTGTTTGTTGTTTTGTAATTTTTATTTTGTAATTATTTTATTTTTGTATTTTAATTCTTGTGTGTTTTGTGATTTTATATTTACTTTAGTACCTTTCATTTCTTATCATGACATTGCTTGTTCCTAATCTTTAAACATTGTGGACAATGTTCGTTTCTAGGTTTGGGGGTATTGGAGTTTACCAAGTAAATTTAGTTTTTCTTATAAAAAAAAAAAATTAATTAATTTCTTGTTTATTTTTCTTTTTCTATATTTTGAGTCTTGTTTTGTTTTGAGTCACTTTACGAACACTTATGATGAGATTGTGATAAATGTTTGCATGACTTAAATGAAAATTGAATTTTATCTTTTATTTATTTATTTTTCCTTGTAAATTTTTATTTCAAAAAAAAAAAAAAATTAAATAAATAAATTTGGCATCGTTCTAGCATGATATGTTCGAAACTTTTTTTTGCACTTGCCATTTGTTTCTTAATTTTCCAATTAAAGGATTTGCATGACCCAAAGAATTGTATCAAGCATAAATTAGACTTATATAACCATATAATGTTAGTTTTTGAGCCTTGTGCTTCATTTCATGAGTGTTATACACATACTCTTATTTTCTTGTCATCAAAGTTGTTGTTTGATCTCATTATTCTTTGATTTGGTTGAACACTTAAAAGTCATTCATTCTTATGCAATTTGATTTCATGACATTTAAGAAATGATATTAAGGCCTTCTTTGGACCGTTTGTGCCTTTCAAGCTAACCTTATGCATGCTTAAGCATGATTTTCCATTGTTAACCATTTTGAGCCTACATGTAAACCTTTTCTTTCATTTACCATTTTTATTTCCTCGCCTTAGCCCGAAAAACAAATATTTACCTTTCTAAGGAACTCATGAGCTCTAATTCGGATGTGTTTTTCATGCTAAGTTTGGGAAGGGATATTACTTAAAGAAAAAAAAAAAAAAAAAAAAAAACTTCACTCAATTGGTGAAAGAAAAGAAAAAAAAAATTGTGATTAAATGGTGGTTGATTGAATTTCATTTTTGGGCCTTCAAAAATAATTGTTTGGAAAGGAGTGTAAACCATTGTAAATGAAGGTATAAGGAGTTTTGATCATGTAAAAGAAAAATTCTCGTTGTGATGATTCGAAGTCTTGTAAACAATTGTTATATGCTCTTATATTTTGAGTTCCTTGGACTTTGTTTTATCCATACCTTTCATTTCTCACTCACCTTACACCCTTGGCCCCATTACAACCTATAATAAAGACCTAAATTGATCTTAAATGTCATATGGTTGAATTGCATGCATTTTCTTACTTTTAAGTGTTTGGCATCCTTCTTGAGATCATATTAATGCAAGTTCTTCATCTTCCTATTTTTGAGTTAAGTTCCTTATGATTTAACTCTAATCTCATGTTTATAACTGAGTGTTGCATTGTAGCCCTCTTCTGAGTGATTCATTTGTGAGAGGACAACTTTGGTGAGATTTGAAGTTGCATTTGTGCTTGGTCTAATTTTTGAAATTGTGTGAAAACTAAGATTGGGGAATTTGTTGCATTTGGCTATCACACTACTACACTTTGAGCATGTTGTGTTTTGAACTTTGCCGCCTTGTAAATAATGTCTAAAATTGAGTTTTTATTGTTAAAACTTTTGAGTCATGTGCATGAGTCATTTCTCTTCAGAAAATGTTCGGAATGATTGTTTTGAGTTTCTATTTATTTATTTTTATTTTTGTTTTGTTTTTGTAATTATTTTTGTTTTGGTTTTTGTGTTTCTTTTGTTTTGCTTAAGGACTAACAAATTTAATATTTTTTCTAACCACTTTGTTTTGTAGAGTTAATAAAACGTTTGTGGGTATCGTTTCTGTTAAACCCTCAGGAGACACAACTCCTCCTACTAGGGATGCCTAGAGGTTTAAAGGCTTGTTGCATACGCTCAATGCAATCGAGTTACCTGCGGAAGTGGTTTAGTTAACTTCTTGTTTTGTTTTTAACTTTGTTTTGTGTTGTTTTGCTCGAGGACTAGCAAAATCTAGGTTTGGGGGTATTTGATCGGTTCATAATTGTATATCATTTTGTACCCTTCTAGCTTATGATTTGGTTATGTTATTGAGTTAAACTTGTGCTTTTAATTCATTTTCTATTTTGATAAGTCCATAATTTCATACACTTGCATGCCTTCTTTACTTAGTGATTTTGCTTAGTTTCTCTTTATTTTGAGTCACTTACCTATGTTTGTGTGTTTTGTAGGTTAAGATAGCAAGAGATAACATTTGATGCAATCCATACATGTTAAGGGCTGATTGGCATATGAGGAATATGAGCTTAAAGACAAACACATTTTGGCTACAACCCCTTTCCAGCCCAATTTCGTAGGTCAACTTCTTGGCCTTGGATCAACATGCTATGGGGCTCGAATGAGGTGAAGATCTTCATGAAACTTGTTCCAATGGGTGTCTACTACAACATATCCAAATTTCAGCCCAATTGGACATTTGTGGAGTGCTCAGCCCGTCCAACAACCAACCTTGCTCAGCAAGATTTGTAGCTGCCAGCATTTTGCCATGTGCTCCTTTTAGCCATGTGCCTCACCCCAGCTGCAACTGACTTTGTACCCAACATAATGAGTGAAGTTGGGAGGCTTTCCAGCTATGAATTTCTGAAGGAGCAAGTTGGTACATGTTGGAGCTATTATAGAGAAAGCATGTGCATGTGAAGCAAAGAGAAAAGAGAGAGAGAAGAAGAGGAATGATGAGAGGCATTTTTGCTCAGCCTTTGAACATGGGAATTGAATTGGCAGATCACTTTGGAGCTGGAGATCAGCTTTTGAGCTATTAAAGAGAAGCATGTGCATGCATGTAAAGCAAAAAGAAAGAAAAGAAATGAAATGAAGTCAATTCCAGTCTCTGTTCGGCAGCCAACTTTCAAGGTCCAAAACACACACTTCTACTGCTCCGATGAGAATACTTGCTTCATAGAAGTTGTTCCAATGGGTGTCTAGTATAACATATCCAAATTTGAGCCCCATTGGATAAGTTTTGAAACCTCTGGCCTTCCTACACCAAGACTGGTTCAGAAAATTCGTTTTTCAGCAACCAAAAAGCAACCACATGGGTTGGCAGCAAAAGGCAATCACATGGGTTGGCAGCAAAGGGGAGCCACATCTGATCACCTTTGAACCCATGTGAAGAATCTTGAGGTGCAGCAGCAAAAGATGAAGGATGGTGTGGGAATTCATCATGTTGTTCCTCCCTCTTAGGCCTATAAATAGAGAAGCCTTCAAGCTTCATAAATCACACCCCAAGGGGGGGAGCTCTCAAACACTTCTCTAGAGCTCCCTTCCCTTCTCTCCCTCAATTTCTCTTAGTTTCCTTTCAAGTTGTCAATTGTTGTAATAAAATGAGTTTACTGAATTTTTCTTCAAGTTTTCAAGTTCTTCTTTTAATTTTATTTGTAATGTACATTCTTTTTTTAGTATTCAAGTTTAATTAGTTTCCAAGTTTCAGTTATGGTTTTTGTTCTTATTCATTATGCTTATAAGTTAATATGCTAGTTTGAATGATTGATCACAATTTAGGCTTGCATGTTAGCTATCTTGGTTTGAATTAAGAGTAGACACCATGCTTTAATTCGAATTGAACTATGAATAGGAAGAGTATGTATGGACATTCGACAACAGGGATTAGATACATACTTGGTTGTTTAAAATGTTCTTCTATGCTTAATGGGTTCCTAATGCTTAATTTTAGGTTAGACAACAAATGATCAAATTAGGGAATTAGGAACACAAGGTTAGAACCAGACACCATGGCCTAATCATACTTTAGCTAGAATCAATCCATTAATCTAAATTGAACTTGGGAACTTATTTGCTTGAGTTATTTCTCTTTTTTCTTGTTTTATTTTATTTTTTTTCCATTTCTGTTTTGTGTAGGGAAAATGAATTGGATCATTCAATCACCAATCCTCGTGGGATCGACCTCGCACTTACATATGCTATACTACCAAACGGCTCGTGCACTTGCGAGTATCACAAGTTGAGGATGCAGCTGAATCTATTTTGGTGCAGTGAATCCGACACAACACCAAGTGACTCCTCCCAGCATATTATGATGACGCCCAAGTGTTGGGCTCAATCGGAAATCAATAGGTGTACGAAATTGGACACTTCAAGTTCAAAGGCAGTTTCTTCCGAATTGGTGTGGTTGGTGTATTATGCAGTTCTAGCAATTGGATTTCACTCAAAACTCACAAAATGACTCCTCCCAACATATTATGATGACGCCCAAGTTTTGAGCTCAATCGGAAATCAATAGGAGTACGAAATTGGACACTTCAAGTTCAAAGGCTGTTTGTTCTGAATTGGAGTGGTTGGCGTATTCCGTAGTTCTAGGGATTGGATTTTACTCAAAACTCACCACATGACTCCTCCCACCATATTACGATGATGCCCAAGTTTTGGGCTCTATCGGAAATCAATAGGTGTACGAAATTGGACACTTCAAGTTCGAAGGCAGTTTGTTCCGAATTGGAGTGGTTGGTGTATTCCGTAGTTCTAGCGATTGGATTTCACTCAAAACTCACAAATGACTCCTCCCACCATATTATGATGATGCCCAAGTTTTGTGCTCGATCGGAAATCAATAGGTGTATGAAATTGGACACTTCAAGTTCAAAGGCAGTTTGTTCCGAATTGGAGTGGTTGGTATATTCCGTAGTTCTAGCGATTGGATTTCACTCAAAACTCACCATATGACTCCTCCCACCATATTATGATGATGCCCAAGTTTTGGGCTCGATGGGAAATCAATAGGTGTACGAAATTGGACAATTCAAGTTCAAAGGCAGTTCGTTCCTTATTGGAGTGGTTAGTGTATTTCGTAGTTCTAGCGATTGGGTTTCACTCAAAACTCATCAAATCACTCCTCCAAACATATTATGATGATGCCCAAGGTTTGGGCTCGATCGGAAATCAATAGGTTTACGAAATTGGACACTTCAAGTTCAAAGGCAGTTTGTTCCGAATTGGAGTGGTTGGTGTATTATGTAGTTCTAGCGATTGGATTTCACTCAAAACTCACCAAATGACTCCTCCCAACGTATTATGATGACGCCCAAGTTTTGAGCTCAATCGGAAATCAATAGGAGTACGAAATTGGACACTTCATGTTCAAAGGCAGTTTGTTCCGAATTGGAGTGGTTGGCGTATTCCGTAGTTCTAGCGATTGGATTTCACTCAAAACTCACCAGATGACTCCTCCCACCATATTATGATGATGCCCAAGTTTTGGGCTCTATCGGAAATCAATAGGTGTACGAAATTGGACACTTCAAGTTCAAAGTCAGTTTGTTCCGAATTGGAGTGGTTGGTGTATTATGTAGTTCTAGCGATTGGATTTCACTCAAAACTCACCATATGACTCCTCCCACCATATTACGATGATGCCCAAGTTTTGGGCTCGATCGGAAATCAATAGGAGTACGAAATTGGACAATTCAAGTTCAAAGGCAGTTCGTGCCTTATTGGAGTGGTTGGTGTATTTCGTAGTTCTAGCGATTGGATTTCACTCAAAACTCATCAAGTCACTCCTCCAAACATATTATGATGATGCCCAAGTTTTGGGGTCGATCGGAAACCAATAGGTGTACGAAATTGGACACTTCAAGTTCAAAGGCAGTTTGTTCCGAGTTGGAGTGGTTGGTGTATTCCGTAGTTCTAGCGATTGGATTTCACTCAGAACTCACCACATGACTCCTCCCACCATGTTATGATGATGCCGAAGTTTTGGCTGAATCGGAAATCAATAGGTGTACGAAATTGGACAATTCAAGTTCAAAGGTAGTTCGTGCGTTATTGGAGTGGTTGGTACATTTCGTAGTTTTGGCGATTGGATTTCACCCAAAACAGACCAAATGACTCCTCCCACCATATTATGATGATGCCCAAGTTTTGGGCTCAATCGGAAATCAATAGGTGTACGAAATTGGACAATTCAAGTTCAAAGGCAGTTAGTGCCTTATTGGAGTGGTTTGTACATTTTGTAGTTCTGGCGATTGGATTTCACTCAAAACTCACCAAATGACTCCTCCCAACATATTATGATGATGCCCAAGTTTTGGGCTCGATCGGAAATCAATAGGTGTACGAAATTTGACACTTCAAGTTCAAAGGCAGTTTGTTCCGAATTGGAGTGCTTGGTGTATTCCATAGTTCTAGCAATTCGATTTCACTCAAAACTCTCCACATGACTCCTCCCACCATGTTATGATGATGCCCAGGTTTTGGGCTCGATCGGAAATCAATAGGTGTACGAAATTGGACACTTCAAGTTCAAAGGCACTTTGTTCCGAATTGGAGTGGTTGGTGTATTCCCGTAGTTCTAGCAATTGGATTTCACTGAAAACTCACCACATGACTCCTCCCACCATACTATGATGATGCCCAAGTTTTGGGCTCGATCGGAAATCAACAGGTGTACGAAATTGGACAATTCAAGTTCAAAGGGAGTTCGTGCCTTGTTGGAGTGGTGGGTGATCGGTTCATAATTGTATATCATTTTGTACCCTTCTAGCTTATGATTTGGTTATGTTTTTGAGTTAAACTTGTGCTTTTAATCCTTTTTGTGTTTATCTTTCAGTTCATTGAGTTTTAGGTAATAATGATGGCTTCGTATAGGAAATGATGCAATCCATGCATGTTAGGGCCTGATTTGTGTGGATGGAAGAAGAGCTTAAAGACAAACTAATTTTGGCTACAGTCCCCTGCCAGCCCAGTTTCGTAGGTTAACTTCTTGGCCTTGGATCAGCATGCTCTGGGGCTTGGATGAGGTGAAGATCTTCATGAGAGTTGTTCCATTGGGTGTGTACTATAACATATCCAAATTTCAGCCCAATTGAACATATCTGGAGTTCTTAGCCCGTCCAACACTGAACCCTGCTCAGGAGGGTTTGCATCTACCAGCTTTTAGTCATGTGCCTCATTTTAGCCATGTGCCTCACCCCAGCTGCAACTGACTTTGTACCCAACATAATGAGTGAAGTTGGGAGGCTTTCCAGCTTTGAATTTCTGAAGGAGCAAGTTGGTACATGCTGGAGCTACTATAAAGAAAGCATGTGCATGCATGTAAAGCAAGGAGAAAGGAGAGAGAGAAGAATGAGGAATGATGAGAGGAATTTTTGCTTCAGCCTTTGAACATGGGAATTGAATTGGCAGATCACTTTGGAGCTGGAGATCAGCTTTTG
Organism: Prunus kanzakura; assembly: GCA_020521455.1. NCBI lineage: Eukaryota > Viridiplantae > Streptophyta > Magnoliopsida > Rosales > Rosaceae > Prunus > Prunus kanzakura. The sequence continues at coordinate 23,379 of BPUM01000445.1, forward strand.
AGCTACTAAGAGAAGCATGTGCATGCATGTAAAGCAAAAAGAAAGCAAAGAAAAGAAATGAAGTCAATTCCAGTCTCTGTTCGGCAGCCAACTTTCGAGGTCCCAAACGCACACTTCTACTGCTCCGATGGGAATACTTTCTTCATAGAAGGTGTTCCAATGGGTGTCTAGTATAACATATCCAAATTTGAGCCCCATTGGATAAGTTTTGAAACCTCTGGCCTTCCTACACCAAGACTGGTTCAGAAAACTCGTTTTTCAGCAACCAAAAAGCAACCACATGGGTTGACAGCAAAAGGCAATCACATGGGTTGGCAGCAAAGGGCAGCCACATCTGATCACCTTTGAACCCATGTGAAGAATCTTGAGGTGCAGCAGCAAAAGATGAAGGATGGTGTGGGAATTCATCATGTTGTTCCTCCCTCTTAGGCCTATAAATAGAGAAGCCTTCAAGCTTCATAAATCACACCCCAAGGGGGGGAGCTCTCAAACACTTCTCTAGAGCTCCCTTCCCTTCTCTCCCTCAATTTCTCTTAGTTTCCTTTCAAGTTGTCAATTGTTGTAATAAAATGAGTTTACTGAATTTTTCTTCAAGTTTTCAAGTTCTTCTTTAATTTTATTTGTAATGTACATTCTTTCTTTAGTATTCAAGTTTAATTAGTTTCCAAGTTTCAGTTATGGTTTTTGTTCTTATTCATTATGCTTATAAGTTAATATGCTAGTTTGAATGATTGATCACCATTTGGGCTTGCATGTTAGCTATCTTGGTTTGAATTAAGAGTAGACACCATGCTTTAATTCGAATTGAACTATGAATAGGAAGAGTATGTATGGACATTCGACAACAGGGATTAGATACAAACTTGGTTGTTTAAAGTGTTCTTCTATGCTTAATTTTAGGTTAGAACACAAATGATCAAATTAGGGAATTAGGAACACAAGGTTAGAACCAGACACCATGGCCTAATCATACTTTAGCTAGAATCAATCCATTAATCTAAATTGAACTTGGGAACTTATTTGCTTGAGTTATTTCCTTTTTATTGTTTTATTTATTTTCTTTTTTCATTTATGTTTTGTGTAGGGGAAACAAATTGGATCATTCAATAACCAATCCTCATGGGATCGACCTCGCACTTACATATGCTATACTACCAAACGGCTCGTGCACTTGCGAGTATCACAAGTTGAGGATGCAGCTGAATCTATTTTGATGAAGTGAATTCGACACAACAGTGGGTACATTTCGTAGTTCTAGCGATTGGATTTCTCTCAAAACTCACCAAATGACGTCTCCCAACATATTATGATGATTCCCTAGTTTTGGGCTCGATCGGAAATCAATAGGTGTACGAAATTGGACACTTCAAGTTCAAAGGCAGTTTGTTTCGAATTGGAGTGGTTGGTGTATTCTGTAGTTCTAGCGATTGGATATCACTCAAAACTCACCAAATGACCCCTCCCAGCATATTATGATGATGCCCAAGTTTTGGGCTCGATCGGAATTCAAAAGGTGTATGAAATTGGACAATTCAAGTTCAAAGGCAGTTCGAGCCTTATTGGAGTGGTTGGTACATTTTTTAGTTCTGGCGATTGGATATCACTCAAGACTCACCAAATGAGTCCTCATAACATATTATGATGATTCCCAAGTTTTGGGCTCGATCGGAAATCAGCAGGTGTACGAAATTGGACACATCAAGTTCAAAGGCAGTTTGTTCCGAATTGGAGTGGTTGGTGTATTCTGTAGTTCTAGCTATTGGATTTCACTGAAAACTCACCACATGACTCCTCCCACCATATTATGATGATGCCCAAGTTCTGGGCTCGATCGGAAATCAATAGGTGTACGAAATTGGACACTTCAAGTTCAAAGGCAGTTTGTTCCGAATTGGAGTGGTTGGTGTATTATGTAGTTCTAGGGATTGGATTTCACTCAAAACTCACCACATGACTCCTCCCACCATATTATGATGATGCCCAAGTTTTGGGCTCTATCGGAAATCAATAGGTGTACGAAATTGGACACTTCTAGTTCAAAGGCAGTTTGTCCCAAATTGGAGTGGTTGGTGTATTCCGTAGTTCTAGCGATTGGATTTCACTCAAAACTCACCAAATGACTCCTCCCACCATATTATGCTGATGCCCAAGTTTTGAGCTCGATCGGAAATCAATAGGTGTACGAAATTGGACACTTCAAGTTCAAAGGCAGTTTGTTCCGAATTGGAGTGGTTGGTATATTCCGTAGTTCTAGCGATTGGAATTCACTCAAAACCCACCATATGACTCCTCCCACCATATTACGATGATGCCCAAGTTTTGGGCTCGATCGGAAATCAATAGTTCTACGAAATTGGACAATTCCAGTTCAAAGGCAGTTCGTGCCTTATTGGGGTGGTTGGTACATTTCGTAGTTCTAGCAATTGGATTTCACTTAAAACTCACCACATGACTCCTCCCACCATACTATGATGATGCCCAAGTTTTGGGGTCGATCGAAAATCAATAGGTGTACGAAATTGGATAATAGGAGTTCAAAGGCAGTTCGTGCCTTATTGAAGTCCTTGGTGTATTTCGTAGTTCTAGAGATTGGATTTCACTCAAAAGTCATCAAATGAGACCTCCCAACATATTATGATGACACCCAAGTTTTGGGCTCAATCGGAAATCAATAGGTGTACGAAATGGGACACTTCAAGTTCAAAGGTAGTTTGTTCCGAATTGGAGTGGTTGGTGTATTCCGTAGTTCTAGCGATTGGATTTCACCCAAAACTCACCACATGACACCTCCCACCATATTAAGATAATGCCCAAGTTTTGGCTCGATCGGAAATCAATAGGTATACGAAATTGGACATTTCAAGTTCAAAGGCAGTTTGTTCCGAATTGTAGGGGTTGGTGTACGAAATTGGACAATTCAAGTTCAAAGGCAGCTCCTGCTTTATTGGAGTGGTTGGTACATTTCGTAGTTCTAGCGAGTGGATTTCACTCAAAACTCACCAAATGACTCCTCCCACCATATTATGATGATGCCCAAGTTTTGGGATCGATCGTAAATCAATAGGTGTACGAAATTGGACATTTAAAGTTCAAAAGCAGTTTGTTCCGAATTGGAGTGGTTGGTGTATTCCATAGTTCTAGCGATTGGATTTCACTCAAAACTCACCACATGACTCCTCCCACCATATTATGATGATGCCCAAGTTTTGGGCTCGATCTGAAATCAATAGGTGTACGAAATTGGACACTTAAAGTACAAAGGCAGTGTGTTCCGAATTTTAGTGGTTGGTGTAGGCCGTAGTTCTAGGGATTGGATTTCACCCAAAACTCACCACATGACTCCTCGCACCGTATTATGATGATGCCCAACTTTTGGGCTCGATCGGAAATCAATAGGTGCACGAAATTGGACACTTCAAGTTCAAAGGCAGTTTGTTCCGAATTGGAGTGGTCGGTGTATTCCGTAGTTCTAGCGATTTGATTTTAGTCAAAACTCACCACACGACTCCTCCCACCATATTTTGGTGATGCCCAAGTTTTGGGCACGATCGGAAATCAATAGGTGTACGAAATTGGACACTTCATGTTCAAAGGCAGTTTGTTCCGAATTGGAGTGGTTAGTGTATTCCGTAGTTCTAGCGATTGGATTTCATCCAAAACTCTCCACATGACTCCTCCCACCATATTTTGGTGATGCCCAAGTTTTGGGCTCGATCAGAAATCAATAGGTGTATGAAATTGGACAATTCAAGTTCAAAGGCAGTTCGAGCCTTATTGGAGTGGTTGGTACATTTCTTAGTTCTGGCGATTGGATATCACTCAAGACTCACCAAATGAGTCCTCCCAACATATTATGATGATTCCCAAGTTTTGGGCTCGATCGGAAATCAATAGGTGTACGAAATTGGACACTTCAAGTTCAAAGGCAGTTTGTTCCGAATTGGAGTGGTTAGTGCATTCCGTTGTTCTAGTGATTGGATTTCACCCAAAACTCTAAACATGACTCCTCCCACCATATTATGATGATGCCCAAGTTTTGGGCTCGATCAGAAATCAATAGGTATACGAAATTGGACACTTTAAGTTCAAAGGCAGGTTTTTCCGAATTGGAGTGGTTGGTGTATTCTGTAGTTCTAGCGACTGGATCTCACTCAAAACTCACCACATGACTCCTCCCACCATGCTATGATGATGCCCAAGTGTTGGGCTCGATCGGAAATCAATAGGTGTACGAAATTCGACAATTCATGTTCAAAGGCAGTTCGTGCCTTATTGGAGTGGTTGGTACATTTCGTAGTTCTAGCGATTGGATTTCACTCAGAACTCTCCAAATGATTCCTCCCATCATATTATGATGATTCCCAAGTTTTGGGCTCGATCGGAAATCAATAGGTGTACGAAATTGGACACTTCCAGTTCAAAGGCAGTTTGTTCCGAATTGGGGTGGTGGGTGTATTCCGTAGTTCTAGCGATTGGATTTCACTCAAAACTCACCACATGACTCCTCCCACCATATTTTGGTGATGCCCAAGTTTTGGGCTTGAGCAGAAATCAATAGGTGTACGAAATTGGACACTTCAAGTTCAAAGGCAGTTTGTTCCGAATTTGAGTGGTTGGGGTATTCCGTTGTTCTAGCAATTGAATTTCACCCAAAACTCCCCAGATGTCTCCTCCCACCATATTATGATGATGCCCAAGTTTTGGGCTCGATCGGAAATCAATAGATGTACGAAATTGGACACTTCAAGTTCAAAGGCAGTTTGTTCCGAATTTGAGTGATTGGTGTATTCCGTTGTTCTAGCAATTGAATTTCACCCAAAACTCCCCAGATGTCTCCTCCCACCATATTATGATGATGCCCAAGTTTTGGGCTCGAACGGAAATCAATAGATGTACGAAATTGGACACTTCAAGTTCAAAGGCAGTTTGTTCCGAATTGGAGTGGTTGGTGTATTCCGTAGTTCTAGCGATTAGATTTCACTCAAAACTCACCAATGACTCCTCCCACCATGTTATGATGATGCCCAAGTTTTGGGCTCGATCGGAAATCAGTAGGTGTACGAAATTGGACAATTCAAGCTCAAAGGCAGTTCGTGCTTTATTGGAGTGTTTGTTGTACTCCGTAGTTCTAGCGATTGAATTTCACTCAAAACTCATCAAATGACTCCTCCCACCATATTATGATGATGCCCAAGTTTTGGGCTCGATCGGAAATCAATAGGTGTACGAAATTGGACAATTCAAGTTCAAAGGCAATTCGTGCTTTATTGGAGTGTTTGGTGTATTCCGTAGTTCTAGCGATTGGATTTCACTCAAAGTTCACCAAATGACTCCTCGCACCATATTATGATGATGCCCAGGTTTTGGGTTCGATCAGAAATCAATGGGTGCACGAAATTGGAAATTTCAAGTTCAAACGCAGTTCTTGCCTTATTGGAGTGGTTGGCACATTTCGTAGTTCTAGCGATTGGATTTCACTCAAAACCCACCAAATCACTACTCCCACCATATTATGATCATGCCCAAGTTTTGGGCTCGATTGGAAATCAATAGGTGTACGAAATTGGACACTTCAAGTTGAAACGCAATTTGTTCCGAATTGGAGTGGTTGGTGTATTCCGTAGTTCTAGCGATTGGATTTCGCTCTAAACTCACCACATGACTCCTCCCCCCATATTATGTTGACTCCCAAGTATTGGGCTCGATCGGAAATCCATAGGTGTACGAAATTCGACACTTCAACTTCAAAGGCAGTTTGTTCCGAATTGGAGTGGTTGGTGTAGTCCGTAGTTCTAGTGATTGGACTTCACTTTAAACTCACCACAGGACTCCTCCCACGAAATTATGATGATGCCCAAGTTTTGGGCTCGATCGGAAGTCAATAGGTGTACGAAATTGGACAATTCAACATCAAAGGCAGTTCGTGCTTTATTGGAGTGTTTGGAGTATTCTGTATTTCTAGCGTTTGGATTTCACTCAAAAGTCACGAAATGACTCCTCCCACCATATTTTGATGATGGCCAAGTTTTGGGCTCGATCGGAAATCAATAGGTGTACGAAATTGGACACTTCAAGTTCAAAGGGAGTTTGTTCCGAATTGGGGTGGTTTGTGTATTCCGTAGTTCTAGCGATTGGATTTCACCAAAAACTCACCAAATGACTCCTCCCACCATATTATGATTAGGCCCAAGTTTTGGGCTCGATCGGAAATCAATAGGTGTACGATATTGGACACTTCAACTTCTAAGGCAGTTTGTTCCGAATTGGAGTGGTTGGCGTATTCCGTAGTTCTAGCGATTGGACTTCACTCAAAATGCACCACATGACTCCTCCCGCCATATTATGATGATGCCCAAGTTTAGGGCTAGATCGGAGTCAATAGGAGTACGAAATTGGACAATTCAACATCAAAGGCAGTTCGTGCCTTATTGGAGTGTTTGGTGTATTCCGTAGTTCTAGCGATTGGATTTCACCCAAAACTCACCAAATGACTTCTCCCACCATATTATGATGATGCCCAAGTTTTGGGCTCGATCGAAAGTCAATAGGTGTTGATCGGTTCATAATTGTATATCATTTTGTACCCTTCTAGCTTATGATTTGGTTATGTTATTGAGTTAAACTTGTGCTTTTAATTCATTTTCTGTTTTGATAAGTCCATAATTTCATACACTTGCATGCCTTCTTTACTTAGTGATTTTGCTTAGTTTCTCTTTATTTTTAGTCACTTACCTATGTTTGTGTGTTTTGTAGGTTAAGATAGCAAGAGATAACATTTGATGCAATCCATGCATGTTAAGGGCTGATTGGCATATGAGGAATATGAGCTTAAAGACAAACACATTTTGGCTACAACCCCTTTCCAGCCCAATTTCGTAGGTCAACTTCTTGGCCTTGGATCAGCATAACCAAGTATGTATCTAATCCCTGTTGTCGAATGTCCATACATACTCTTCCTATTCATAGTTCAATTCGAATTAAAGCATGGTGTCTACTCTTAATTCAAACCAAGATAGCTAACATGCAAGCCTAAATGGTGATCAATCATTCAAACTAGCATATTAACTTATAAGCATAATGAATAAGAACAAAAACCATAACTGAAACTTGGAAACTAATTAAACTTGAATACTAAAGAAAGACGCTTCCTATTCATATGATTGAGGTTGCCATCTCTCTCCATTTTTATTAAGCTATCATAAATTGCTAAAACCAACACACAAACTTGAAATTGAATTAAAAGGATTAGGAATGAACAATAGAGAACTAAGTAGACTTTAAACATTATAAATAAAAAGAAAAATCAACACACATCCAATTCCATGCTTCAAAGCAACAAGCACCAATGGGTTGTGTAAGCTGGGACTTAAACCCAGTTCTCTTGCTTGTTAAGCAATTGTCCTTGTCCGTTGGACTACAAACACAATTTGTCCATTAACACCATTAACTTTAAAACAAGAAATTGTCTAGAAAAACATGAAAATGAAAAATAAAAATAAAACAAGTAGGGAAAAGAAATAGAACCAAACTATGTTGCCAATCCCCGGCAACGGCGCCAAAAACTTGTTGTGTCGGATTCACTGCACCAAAATAGATTCAGCTGCATCCTCAACTTGTGATACTCGCAAGTGCACGAGCCGTTTGGTAGTATAGCATATGTAAGTGCGAGGTCGATCCCACGAGGATTGGTGATTGAATGATCCAATTCATTTTCCCTACACAAAACAGAAATGGAAAAAAAATAAAATAAAACAAGAAAAAGAGAAAATAACTCAAGCAAATAAGTTCCCAAGTTCAATTTAGATTAATGGATTGATTCTAGCTAAAGTATGATTAGGCCATGGTGTCTGGTTCTAACCTTGTGTTCCTAATTCCCTAATTTGATCATTTGTTGTCTAACCTAAAATTAAGCATTAGGAACCCATTAAGCATAGAAGAACATTTTAAACAACCAAGTATGTATCTAATCCCTGTTGTCGAATGTCCATACATACTCTTCCTATTCATAGTTCAATTCGAATTAAAGCATGGTGTCTACTCTTAATTCAAACCAAGATAGCTAACATGCAAGCCTAAATGGTGATCAATCATTCAAACTAGCATATTAACTTATAAGCATAATGAATAAGAACAAAAACCATAACTGAAACTTGGAAACTTAATTAAACTTGAATACTAAAGAAAGAATGTACATTACAAATAAAATTAAAAGAAGAACTTGAAAACTTGAAGAAAAATTCAATAAACTCATTTTATTACAACAATTGACAACTTGAAAGGAAACTAAGAGAAATTGAGGGAGAGAAGGGAAGGGAGCTCTAGAGAAGTGTTTGAGAGCTCCCCCCCTTGGGGTGTGATTTATGAAGCTTGAAGGCTTCTCTATTTATAGGCCTAAGAGGGAGGAACAACATGATGAATTCCCACACCATCCTTCATCTTTTGCTGCTGCACCTCAAGATTCTTCACATGGGTTCAAAGGTGATCAGATGTGGCTGCCCTTTGCTGCCAACCCATGTGATTGCCTTTTGCTGCCAACCCATGTGGTTGCTTTTTGGTTGCTGAAAAACGAGTTTTCTGAACCAGTCTTGGTGTAGGAAGGCCATAGGTTTCAAAACTTATCCAATGGGGCTCAAATTTGGATATGTTATACTAGACACCCATTGGAACAACTTCTATGAAGAAAGTATTCTCATCGGAGCAGTAGAAGTGTGCGTTTTGGACCTCGAAAGTTGGCTGCCGAACAGAGACTGGAATTGACTTCATTTCATTTCTTTTCTTTATTTTTGCTTTACATGCATGCACATGCTTCTCTTTAATAGCTCAAAAGCTGATCTCCAGCTCCAAAGTGATCTGCCAATTCATTTCCCATGTTCAAAGGCTGAAGCAAAAATGCCTCTCATCATTCCTCTTCTTCTCTCTCTCTTTTCTCTTTGCTTCACATGCACATGCTTTCTATAATAGCTCCAACATGTACCAACTTGCTCCTTCAGAAATTCATAGTTGGAAAGCCTCCCAACTTCACTCATTATGTTGGGTACAAAGTCAGTTGCAGCTGGGGTGAGGCACATGGCTAAAAGGAGTCACATGGCAAAATGCTGGCAGCTACAAATCTTGCTGAGCAAGGTTGGGTGTTGGACGGGCTGAGCACTCCACAAATGTCCAATTGGGCTGAAATTTGGATATGTTGTAGTAGACACCCATTGGAACAAGTTTCATGAAGATCTTCACCTCATTCGATTGGTGATTGAATGATCCAATTCATTTTCCCTACACAAAACAGAAATGGAAAAAAAATAAAATAAAACAAGAAAAAGAGAAAATAACTCAAGCAAATAAGTTCCCAAGTTCAATTTAGATTAATGGATTGATTCTAGCTAAAGTATGATTAGGCCATGGTGTCTGGTTCTAACCTTGTGTTCCTAATTCCCTAATTTGATCATTTGTTGTCTAACCTAAAATTAAGCATTAGGAACCCATTAAGCATAGAAGAACATTTTAAACAACCAAGTATGTATCTAATCCCTGTTGTCGAATGTCCATACATACTCTTCCTATTCATAGTTCAATTCGAATTAAAGCATGGTGTCTACTCTTAATTCAAACCAAGATAGCTAACATGCAAGCCTAAATGGTGATCAATCATTCAAACTAGCATATTAACTTATAAGCATAATGAATAAGAACAAAAACCATAACTGAAACTTGGAAACTTAATTAAACTTGAATACTAAAGAAAGAATGTACATTACAAATAAAATTAAAAGAAGAACTTGAAAACTTGAAGAAAAATTCAATAAACTCATTTTATTACAACAATTGACAACTTGAAAGGAAACTAAGAGAAATTGAGGGAGAGAAGGGAAGGGAGCTCTAGAGAAGTGTTTGAGAGCTCCCCCCCTTGGGGTGTGATTTATGAAGCTTGAAGGCTTCTCTATTTATAGGCCTAAGAGGGAGGAACAACATGATGAATTCCCACACCATCCTTCATCTTTTGCTGCTGCACCTCAAGATTCTTCACATGGGTTCAAAGGTGATCAGATGTGGCTGCCCTTTGCTGCCAACCCATGTGATTGCCTTTTGCTGCCAACCCATGTGGTTGCTTTTTGGTTGCTGAAAAACGAGTTTTCTGAACCAGTCTTGGTGTAGGAAGGCCATAGGTTTCAAAACTTATCCAATGGGGCTCAAATTTGGATATGTTATACTAGACACCCATTGGAACAACTTCTATGAAGAAAGTATTCTCATCGGAGCAGTAGAAGTGTGCGTTTTGGACCTCGAAAGTTGGCTGCCGAACAGAGACTGGAATTGACTTCATTTCATTTCTTTTCTTTATTTTTGCTTTACATGCATGCACATGCTTCTCTTTAATAGCTCAAAAGCTGATCTCCAGCTCCAAAGTGATCTGCCAATTCATTTCCCATGTTCAAAGGCTGAAGCAAAAATGCCTCTCATCATTCCTCTTCTTCTCTCTCTCTTTTCTCTTTGCTTCACATGCACATGCTTTCTATAATAGCTCCAACATGTACCAACTTGCTCCTTCAGAAATTCATAGCTGGAAAGCCTCCCAACTTCACTCATTATGTTGGGTACAAAGTCAGTTGCAGCTGGGGTGAGGCACATGGCTAAAAGGAGTCACATGGCAAAATGCTGGCAGCTACAAATCTTGCTGAGCAAGGTTGGGTGTTGGACGGGCTGAGCACTCCACAAATGTCCAATTGGGCTGAAATTTGGATATGTTGTAGTAGACACCCATTGGAACAAGTTTCATGAAGATCTTCACCTCATTCGAGCCCCATAGCATGCTGATCCAAGGCCAAGAAGTTGACCTACGAAATTGGGCTGGAAAGGGGTTGTAGCCAAAATGTGTTTGTCTTTAAGCTCATATTCCTCATATGCCAATCAGCCCTTAACATGCATGGATTGCATCAAATGTTATCTCTTGCTATCTTAACCTACAAAACACACAAACATAGGTAAGTGACTAAAAATAAAGAGAAACTAAGCAAAATCACTAAGTAAAGAAGGCATGCAAGTGTATGAAATTATGGACTTATCAAAACAGAAAATGAATTAAAAGCACAAGTTTAACTCAATAACATAACCAAATCATAAGCTAGAAGGGTACAAAATGATATACAATTATGAACCGATCAGGTGTACGAAAGTGGACAATTCAAGTCCAAAGGCAGTTTGTTCCGAATTGGAGTGGTTGGTGTATTCCGTAGTTCTAGCGATTAGATTTCACTCAAAACTCACCAATGACTCCTCCCACCATGTTATGATGATGCCCAAGTTTTGGGCTCGATCGGAAATCAGTAGGTGTACGAAATTGGACACTTCAATTTCAAAGGCAGTTCGCGCTTTATTGGAGTGTTTGGTGTATTCCGAAGTTCTAGAGTTTGGATTTCACTCAAAATTCACCAAATGAATCCTCCCAACATATTAAGATGATGCCCAAGTTTTGGGCTCGATCGGAAATCAATAGGTGTACGAAATTGGACATTCAAGTTCAAACGCAGTTTGTTCCGAATTGGAGTGGTTGGTGTATTCCTTAGTTCTAGCGATGTGGATTTCTCCCAAAACTCACCACATGACTCCTCCCACCATATTATGATGATGCCCAAGTTTTGGCCTCGATCGCTAATCAGTAGGTGTACGAAATTGGACACTTCAAGTTCAAAGGCAGTTTGTTCCGAATTGGGTTGGTTGGTGTATTCCGTAGTTCTAGCGATTGGATTACACTCAAAACTCACCACATGACTCGTCCCCCCATATTATTATGATGCCCAAGTTTTGGGCTCGATCGGAAAACCATAGGTGTACGAAATTGTAACCTTCAAGTTGAAAGGCAGTTTGTTCCGAATTGGAGTGGTTGGTGTATTCCGTAGTTCTAGCGATTGGATTTCACTCAAAACTCACCATATGACTCCTCCCACCATATTACGATGATGCCCAAGTTTTGGGCTCGATCGGAAATCCATAGGTGTAAAAAATTGGACACTTCAAGTTCAAAGGCAGTTTGTTCCGAATTTGGGTGGTTGGTGTATTCCGTAGTTCTAGCGATTGGATTTCACCCAAAACTCACCACATGATTCGTCCCACCGTATTGTGATGATGCCCAATTTTGGGCTCGATCGGAAATCCATAGGTGTATGAAATTGGACACTTCAAGTTTAAAGGCAGTTTGTTCCGAATTGGAGTGGTTGGTGTATTACGTAGTTCTAGCGATTGGATTTCACTCAAAACTCACCCCATGAATCCTCCCACCATATTCTGATGATGCCCAAGTTTTGGGCTCGATCGGAAATCCATAGGTGTAAAAAATTGGACACTTCAAGTTGAAAGGCAGTTTGTTCCAAATTGGAGTGGATGGTGTATTCCGTAGTTCTAGCGATTGGATTACACTCAAAACTCACCACATGACTCCTCCGCCCATAATATGATGATGCCCAAGTTTTGGGCTCGAACGGAAATCCATAGGTGTACGAAATTGGACACTTCAAGTTGAAAGGCAGTTTGTTCCGAATTGGAGTGGTTGGTGTATTCCGTAGTTTTCACTCAAAACTCGCCACATGACTCCTCCCACCATACTATGATGATGCCCAAGTTTTGGGCTAGATCGGAAATCAATAGGTGTACGAAATTTGACACTTCAAGTTGAAAGGCAGTTTCTTCCGAATTGGAGTGGTTGGTGTATTCAGTAGTTCAAGCGACTGGATTTCACTCAAAACTCACCAAATGACTCCTCCTACCATATTCTTGTGATGCCCAAGTTTTGGGCTCAATCGGAGATCAATTGGTGTACGAAATTGGACACTTCAAGTTCAAAGGCAGTTTGTTCCGAATTGGAGTGGTTGGTATGTTCCATAGTTCAAGCGTTTGGATTTCGCTCAAAACTCACCACATGACTCCTCCCACCATATTCTGTTGATGCCCAAGTTTTCGGCTCGATCGGAAATCAATAGGTGTACGAAATTGGACCCCTCAAGTTCAAAGGCAGTTTGTTCTGAATTGGAGTGGTTGGTGTATTCCGTAGTTCTAACGATTGGACTTCACTCAAAACGCACCAAATGACTCCTCCCACCATATTATGATGATGCCCAAGTTTTGGGCTCGATCGGAAGTCAATAGGTGTACGAAATTGGACAATTCAACATCGAAGGCAGTTCGTGCTTTATTGGAGTGTTTGGTGTATTCCATAGTTCTAGCGATTGGATTTCACCCAAAACTCACCAAATGACTCCTCCCACCGTATTATGACGATGCCCAAGTTTTGGGCTCGAACGGAAATCAATAGGTGTACGAAATTGGACAATTCAAGTTCAAAGGCAGTTCGTGCCTTATTGGGGTGTTTGGTGTATTCCGTAGTTCTAGGGATTGGATTTCACTCAAAACTCACCAAATGACTCCTCCCACCATATTCTGATGATGCCCAAGTGTTGGGCTCGATCGGAAATCAATAGGTGTACGAAATTGGACACTTCAAGTTCAAAGGAAGTTTGTTTCGAATTGGAGTAGTTGGTGTATTCCGTAGTTCTAGCAATTGGATTTCACTCAAAACTCACCACATGACTCCTCCCACCATATTCTGATGATGCCCAAGTTTTGGGCTCGATCGGAAATCAATAGGTGTACGAAATTGGACACTTCAAGTTCGAACGCAGTTTGTTCCGAATTGGAGTGGTTGGTGTGTTCCATAGTTCAAGCGAATGGATTTCACTCAAAACTCACCACATGACTCCTCCCACCATATTCTGTTGACGCCCAAGTTTTCGGCTCGATCGGAAATCAATAGGTGTACGAAATTGGACCCTTCAAGTTCGAAGGCAGTTTGTTCCGAATTGGAGTGGTTGGTGTATTCCTTAGTTCTAGCGATTGGATTTCACTCAAAACTAACCACATGACTCCCCCCACCATATTATGATGATGCCCAAGTTTTGGGCTCGATCAGAAATCAGTGGAAGGAGTGATGTGGTGAGTTTGAGTGAAATCCAATCGCTAGAACTACGGAATACACCAACCACTCCAATTCGGAACAAACTGCCTTTGAACTGGAAGTGTCCAATTTCGTACACCTATTGATTTCCGATCGAGCCCAAAACTTGGGAATCATCATAATATGTTGGGACGAATCATTTGGTGAGTTTTGAGTGAAATCCAATCGCTAGAACTACGAAATGTACCAACCACTCCAACAAGGCATGAACTGCCTTTGAACTTGAATTGTCCAATTTCGTACACCTATTGATTTCCGATCGAGCCCAAAACTTGGGCATCATCATAATATGGGGGCAGGAGTCATTTGCTGATTTTGAGTGAAATCCAATCGCTAGAACTACGGAATACACTAAACACTCCAATAAAGCTCGAACTGCCTTTGAACTTCAATTGTCAAATTTCGTACACTTGTTGATTTCCGATCGAGCCCAAAACTTGGGCATCTTCATAATATGGTGGGAGGAGTCATGTGGTGAGTTTTGAGTGAAATCCAATCGCTAGAACTACAGAATACACCAACCACTCCAATTATGAACAAACTGCCTTTGAACTTGAAATGTCCAATTTCGTACACCTATTGATTTCCGATCGAGCCCAAAACTTGGGCATTATCACAATATGGGGGGAGGAGTCATTTGATGAGTTTTGAGTGAAATCCAATTGCTAGAACTACGGAAAACATCAAACACTCCAATAAAGCACGAACTGCCTTTGAACTTGAATTGTCCAATTTCGTACACCTATTGATTTCCGAACGAGCCCAAAACTTGGGCATCATCATAATATGGTGGGAGGAGTCATGTGGTGAGTTTTGAGTGAAATCCAATCGCTTGAACTACGGAATACTCCAACCGCTCCAATTCGGAACAAACTGACTTTGACCTTGAAGTATCCAATTTTGTACACCTATTGATTTCCGATCGAGCCCAAAACTTGGGCATCATCTTAATATGTTGGGAGGAGTCATTTGGTGAGTTTTGAGTGAAATCCAATCGCTAGAACTACGAGATACACCAACCACTCCTATATGGCACGAACTGCCTTTGAACTTGAATTGTCCAATTTCGTACACCTATAGATTTCGGATCGAGCCCAAAACTTGGGCATCATCATAATATGGGGAAGGAGTCATTTGATGAGTTTTGAGTGAAATCCAATCGCTAGAACTACGGAATACACCAACCACTCCAATAAGGCACGAACTGCCTTTGAACTTGAAGTGTCCAATTTCGTACACCTATTGAGTGAAATCCAATCGCTAGAACTACGAAATACACCAACCACTCCAATAAGGCACGAACTGCCTTTGAACTTGAAGTGTCCAATTTCGTTCACCTATTGATTTCCGACGGTGCCCAAAACTTGGGCATCAGCATAATATGGTGGGAGGTGTCATGTGGAGAGTATTGAGAGAAATCCAATCGCTAGAACTACGGAATACACCAACCACTCCAATAAGCCACGAACTCCCTTTGAACTTAAAGTGCCCAATTTCGTACACCTATTGATTTCCAATCGAGCTCAAAACTTGGTCATCATCATATTATGTTGGGAGGAGTCATTTGATGAGTTTTGAGTGAAATCCAATCTTTAGAACTACGAAATACACCAACCACTCCAATAAGGCACGAACTGCCTTTGAACTTGAATTGTCCAATTTCGTACACCTATTGATTTCCGATCGAGCCCAAAACTTGGGCATCATCATAATAAGGGGGCAGGAGTCATTTGATGAGTTTTGAGTGAAATCCAATCACTAGAACTACGGAATACACTAAACACTCCAATAAAGCACGAACTGCCTTTGAACTTCAATTGTCAAATTTCGTACACTTGTTGATTTCCGATCGAGCCCAAAAACTTGGGCATCATCATAATATGGTGGGAGGAGTCATGTGGTGAGTTTTGGGTGAAATCCAATCGCTACAACTACGGAATACACCAACCACTCCAATTCGGAACAAACTGCCTTTGAACTTGAAGTGTCCAATTTCGTACACCTATTGATTTCCGATTGAGCCCAAAACTTGGGCATAATCATACTATGTGGTTAGGAGTCATGTGGTGAGTTTTGGGTGAAATCCAATCGCTACAATTACGGAATACACCAACCACTCCAATTCGGAACAAACTGCCTTTGAACTTGAAGTGTCCAATTTCGTACACCTATTGATTTCCGATTTAGCCCAAAACTTGGGCGTCATCATAATATGTTGGGAGGAGTCATTTGGTGAGTTTTTGGTGAAATTCAATCGCTACAATTACGGAATACACCAACCACTCCAATTCGGAACAAACTGCCTTTGAACTTGAAGTGTCCAATTTGGTACACCTATTGATTTCCGATTTAGCCCAAAACTTGGGCGTCATCATAATATGTTGGGAGGAGTCATCTGGTGACTTTTGGGTGAAATCCAATCGTTAGAACTACGGAATACACCAAACACTCCAATAAGGGACGAACTGCCTTTGAACATGAATTGTCCAATTTCGTACACCTATTGATTTCGGATCGAGCCCAAAACTTGGGCATCATCACAATATGGAGGGAGGAGTCATTTGATGAGTTTTGAGTGAAATCCAATCGCTAGAACTACGGAATACACCAACCACTCCAATTCGGAAATAACTGCCTTCGAACTTGAAGTGTCCAATTTCGTACACCTATTGATTTCCGATTGACCCCAAAACTTGGGCGTCATCATAATGTGGTGGGAGGAGTCATGTGGTGAGTTTTGAGTGAAATAAAATCGTTAGAACTACGGAATACACCAAACACTCCAATAAAGCACGAACTACCTTTGAACGTGAATTGTCCAATTTCGTACACCTACTCATTTCATATCGAGCACAAAACTTGGGCATCATCGTAATATGTTGGGAGGAGTCATTTGGTGACTTTTGGGTGAAATCCAATTTCTAGAACTATGAAATACGCCATCCACTCCAATAAGGCACGAACTGCCTTTGAACATGAATTGTCCAATTTCGTACACCTATTGATTTCCGATCGAGCCCAAAACTTTGGCAACATCATAATATGGTGGGAGGAGTCATGTGGTGAGTTTTGTGTGAACTCCAATCGCTTGAACTACGGAATACACCAACCACTCCAATTCGGAACAAACTGCCTTCGAACTTGAAGTGTCCAATTTCGTACATCTATTGATTTCTGATCGACCCTAAAACTTGGGCATCATCATAATAAGGGGGCAGGAGTCATTTGATGAGTTTTGAGTGAAATCCAATCACTAGAACTACGGAATACACTAAACACTCCATTAAAGCACGAACTGCCTTCGAACTTCAGTTGTCATATTTCGTACACTTCTTGATTTCCGATCGAGCCCAAAACTTGGGCGTCATCATAATATGGTGGGAGGAGTCATGTGGTGAGTTTTGGGAGAAATCCAATCGCTACAACTACGGAATACACCAACCACTCCAATTCGGAACAAACTGCCTTTGAACTTGAAGTGTCCAATTTCATACACCTATTGATTTCCGATCGAGCCCAAAACTTGGGCATAACCATAATATGTGGGGAGGAGTCATGTGGTGAGTTTTGGCTGAAATCCAATCACTACAATTACGGAATACACCAACCACTCCAATTCGGAACAAACTGCCTTTGAACTTGAAGTGTCCAATTTCGTACACCTATTGATTTCCGATTTAGCCCAAAACATGGGCGTCAGCATAATATGTTGGGAGGAGTCATTTGGTGACTTTTGGGTGAAATCCAATCTCTAGAACTACGAAATACGCCATCCACTCCAATAAGGCACGAACTGCCTTTGAACTTGAATTGTCCAATTTCATACACCTATTGATTTGCGAACGAGCCCAAAACTTGGGCATCATCATAATATGGTGGGAGGAGTCATGTGGTGAGTTTTCAGTGAAATCCAATCGCTAGAACTACGGAATACACTAAACAATCCAACAAACCACGAACTGCCTTTGGGCATCATCGTAATATGGTGGGAGGAGTCATGTGGGGAGTTTTGAGTGAAATCCAATCGCTAGAACTACGGAATACACCAAACACTCCAATAAAGCACGAACTGCCTTTGAACTTGAATTGTCCAATTTCATACACCTATTGATTTGCGATCGAGCCCAAAACTTGGGCATCATCATAATATGGTGGGAGGAGTCATGTGGTGAGTTTTCAGTGAAATCCAATCGCTAGAACTACGGAATACACTAAACACTCCAACAAACCACGAACCGCCTTTGAACTTGAATTGTCCAATTTCGTACACCTACTGATTTCCGATCGATCCCAAAACTTTGGCATCATCATAATATGGTGGGAGGAGTCATGTGTAGAATTTTGAGTGAAATACAATCGCTAGAACTATGGAATACACCAACCACTCCAATTCGGAACAAACTGCCTTTGAACTTGAAGTGTCCAATTTCGTACACCTATTGATTTCCGATCGAGCCCAAAACTTGGGCATCATCATAATATGGTGGGGGGAGTCATGTGGTGAGTTTTGGGTGAAATCCAATCGCTAGAACTACGGAATACACCAACCACTCCAATTTGGGTTGCCTTTGAACTTCAAGTGTCCAATTTCGTACACCAATTGATTTCCGATCGAGCCCAAAAGTTGGGCAACATCATAATATGGTGGGAGAAATCATTTGATGAGTTTTGAGTGAAATCCAATCGCTAGAACTACGGAATACACCAAACAGTCCAATAAAGCACGAACTGCCTCTGAACTTGAGTTGTCCAATTTCGTACACCTATTGATTTCTGATCGAGCCCAAAACTTGGGCGTCTTCAAAATATGGTGGGAGGAGTCATGTGGTGAGTTTTGAGTGAAATCCAACTGCTAGAAATACGGAATACACCAATCACTCCAATTCGGAACAAACTGCCTTTGAACTTGAAGTGTCCAATTTCGTACACCTATTGATTTCCGATCGAGCCCAAAACTTGGGAATCGTCATAATATGTTGGGAGGAGTCATTTGGTGAGTTTTGAGTGAAATCCAATCGCTAGAACTACGAAATGTACCAACAACTCCAATAAGGCACGAACTGCCTTTAAACTTGAATTGTCCAATTTCATACACCTATTGATTTGCGATCGAGCCCAAAACTTGGGCATCATCATAATATGGTGGGAGGAGTCATGTGGTGAGTTTTCAGTGAAATCCAATCGCTAGAACTACGGAATACACTAAACACTCCAACAAAGCACGAACTGCCTTTGAACTTGAATTGTCCAATTTCGTACACCTACTGATTTCCGATCGATCCCAAAACTTTGGCATCATCATAATATGGTGGGAGGAGTCATGCGGAGAGTTTTGAGTGAAATCCAATCGCTAGAACTTCGGAATACACCAACCACTCCAGTTCGAAACAAATTGCCTATGAACTTGAAGTGTCCAATTTCGTATACCTATTGATTTCCGATCGAGCCCAAAACTTGGAATCATCATAATATTTTGGGAGGAGTCTTTTGGTGAGTTTTGAGTGAAATCCAATTGCTAGAACTACGAAATGTACCAACCACTCCAATAAGGCACGAACTGCCTTTGAACTTGAATTGTCCAATTTCGTGCACCTATTGATTTACGATCGGCCCC